>JAWZYT010003284.1:0-158989 GCA_034508575.1 Petrolisthes manimaculis
GGAAGGGAAGGGAAGGGAAGGGAAGGGAAGGAAGAAGGAAGGAAGTGTGAGAAGATACAAAGGAATGATGAAAGGAAGGAAGGAAGGAGGAAGGAAGGAAAGGGAGAGAGAGAGTGAAAGAGAGAGAGAGAGAAGGGGGTTAAGTAAGTGGAGGGGAAAGGGTTGATTGAAAAGGGTAGGGTTAATGAGTGATGGTGAGCCTATGTAAACAGTGCCTAATTGAACCTCAATCCTTACACACACACACACACACACACTCTTTCTCTCTCACTCACAAACACACTCATTCACTCACACACTGTCTCTGTCTGTCTCTCTCTCTCACTCACACACACACACTCAGTCTCACTGACACACACACGCTCTCTCTCTCTCTCTCACTCACATTCATTCTCACCCACTCATCCACTCTCTCTCTCTCTCTCTCTCTCTCTCTCTCACACACACACACACACACACACACACACACAGTTAATTCGATCAGGACAAGGACATATGCTGTACTTCAGAGGGACAGGTGAGGTGGATGATTGTGTATGTGTGTGTGTGTGTGTGTGTGTGTCGACAAACCAATAATACACTCATGCACAAACTAACTAACTACATACATACACACATACATACATACACGCACATAATACACTACATTAACCAAACCTAACCAAACCAAACCTAATCTAACCTAACCTAACCTTTATAACCTAACCTAACCTAACACACACATACATACATACATACACACATACAGTATACATTGCCTCTTAATACTACATACATACACCAAATATTGCATGTCGATGAGTTTTCCCGTTTTAGCAATTCTCTCGTATTAATTAATCCTTTTATTATTCTCTTGTCAACGCAATATAAGCCTCGTTTCGGTTCATTGCCTGCATGTATGTTATATGCTCCAAATGTGTTCTGTTATTGTTTTTGCTTTTAATAGGTAGTAATCTCCAACTCGTAAACATTGGAATATATGTGTATCCTAAGTTATAATTATTAATACTTACTGTAGAAGAGGAATCGGTGCATTTTTTTTTTTTTTCACCATAAATATGAAAATATACACTAAGATTTTCTTGGCATAAATTATATCAAACAAGTAACACTATAAATAAAAACATACACACACAGGTAAACAAAAACAAAACGCAATGGTATATAAAGAACAGTAACGTTTGATAATATAAGAGTCAGGAGAATATTATGTAGAGAGAGGTTTATATCGATATACAGTATCTATCTTCTATCTCATATAAATATAATAAAATACAGCTTCATAAAAAATATATATATATTAATGAGTCATGGGAATAAATTTAATGTATGAAGCTATTTATATATCAATCAACCAACCAACCAAATTATCCCTCTATATCAATCTATCTCATATAAATAATAAAAATAATTAAGATACAACAGTATATAAACAAGTCAAGGTAAATAATATACAATAAATAACTAAATAACAAAATAAATAGAGGTAGTTGTTATTATTAATATTGGTGATGGGCTTCTCCTCCTCCTCCAGGGAAATCTCCAGTAGAGGGGATAAAAGTGATCAGGTTGGATGGAAAGGAAAAGAAGGAGAGGAAGAGGGGATCTACTAGGTTACCATATGCCAATCTTGGTCTACTGTATATCCCTATAGTCTACTGTACATCCCCCCTACCTTCACCCTCCCCCACTCTCTCCTTTACTACTCTACTCTTTTCCTTACTTTATCTTGTTACTCCTTTATTCTTTTCCTTACTCTTCATTACTCCTGTACTCTTTCACTTACTCTTCTAACCTTTATTCTATTTTATTGTCACTCCTCTACTCTTTCCCTTACTCTCCATTTATTTTTTTACCTTTTATTCTATTTACTTGTCACTCTCCTACTCTTCTACTTACTCTCCATCACTTCTCTCGACCCTTTCCCTAATTCTTCATCACACAACAACAACTACTACTACTACTATTATTACTACTACAACTACTACTACTAAGAGGTCACTTCATCTTACCTTACAATCCGAGATAAAGATGGTGTAAGGATGCAACAACGACAAACACAATAACAGTCAGAGAGATGCATGGTGTGTAAACAATCAACTTCAGGTCACTACTGTATTGTCAATGCCATAATGAACTTGATATATAACTCTTACAGGTGTATCACTGTTGTAAGCTTGTATCTCCTCCATCCCCTTACCTCTCCATCTGTAAACGTAAGATAGATTAATGAATATGAAGTAATATCATCAGAATATTGTCTATGAATGTATTCGTACAGTACTGAGAATGAGAAATAATGTTCCTGGTAGAGAGAGAGAGAAAGAAAGAGAGAGAGAAATGAAGAAAATATATAGAACATAAATGGTAACGAAAACAAAGAGAAAGGAATGGTGAAGAAAAAGAAAGAACAGAAATGGTAACAAAGAGAGAGAGAGAGAGAGAGAGAGACAGAGAGAGAGAGAGAGGAAAAGAAGGTCACGAAATCCATCCCTGAGCAGAGTTAATGCCGGCCGCTGTAATAAAACTCCTAATGCACCCATATTATTTTCACACGAGAACAAATGAAGTTAGGAGGAAAGGAGGGAGTGGAGGTGGGAGAGAGAAAGAGGAGTGAGAGGGAGAGAGAGGAGCGAGGAGGGAGGGGGAGGAGTGAGGGAGGGAGGGGGAGGGGATGGAGGGAGACGGAGAGTGAGAGGGTGAAAGGGGGAGGGTGGAGGGAGAGGGGGATATGTGGGGGAGAGGGAGTGAGATTGGTACAGAATGTTGAGAGAGAATAATGGTACTAATAATAACAAACAAGAAAGATATACAACATTCAAACGTTTATACACAGTTTAATCAAGTTCCTTACATCCTAAAATTAAATAGTTATCCTCTGTGTGTGTGTGACCTTGAGAAGATTATTATTATTATTATTATTATTATTATTATTAGACGAGAAACCAAACCAAATATTCGAACACATGTAACTAGCTTCTCCATGATGACTCGAGAACACACACACACACACACACAAACACACACGTAGCTTACTTCTCCATACACAAATACACACACACACACAAGTGCTGTACCGTATATGTGGACTAGGAGCAAGCTAGAGCGAGAACAGACTCCGACAGACAAGGACAGAGTTTAATGTTTACCCAGTATGTATCCTGCCCGTGTTGCCCTCAAGTGTTGTAACAAGAAGTGGATCCCCGGGTATATAAGTGTGTATACTATAGGGGAAGTGAAGTATAGTGGATGGAGAGGTATAGTCACAGAGGGTATAGCCATCAAGGGTATGTATGTACACAGGTGTGCTCGTGGTGTGTTGTGGGTGGACAGAACGAGGAGTGGTTGTTGTTGTTGGTGTATATTCAAGCTAGTCCAATCTGTGACACACACACATACACCTACTTCTCCATACCGTTTCCACACACACACACATATATATATACTGTTTCTACACACACACACACACACATATATACTGTTTCTACACACACATACAAATAACTGTTTTCACACACAGTTTCTACACACACACACGTCTGCACTCTGTTTACACACACACACACATATACTGTTTCTACACACACACACACATATATAATTTATATACTGTTTCTACACATACACACACACACACATACATATACTGTTTCTACACACACACACATACTGCTTCCACACACATACTGCTTCCACACACATACTGTTTCTACACACACACACACACACACGTCTGCACACGCTGTTTACATACAGTCGTGGACATAAATAATCATCCACCCTCCTTTACCCTCTGCCTCAGGCTGGCTCTCTTACTGCGCGGCAGGTTACAATACAGTAAGAGGGGCATGGAGGGAGGGGCTCGAGAGAGAAGGGAAGGTGGGTGGGGGAGGCTGAATGATGGTTTGGGATGGGGAGAGGAGGGAGAATGAAGCTCCAATTGCTGCTTGGTGTGTTGTTCAAATGATTTGGTCATATTCAGGGAATGAAGAAACAAATTAATAATGCATAACACCTTGTGTTGCTGTAAGATAACAAGCTTTAGATTAAATGTGATATCTTAGCCCGGCTTGTTATGAGAATTTTTTCAACGTGGCAAGTTAAATGGAGGTTTCTATCACAAGTTACTGTTCTTTATTCACCATATCACTTCATCTAAGTTGATGAGGGAGTTCTGAGGCTATCGGACAGCCAGTCTCACACAAACCAGGATGGAGTCCAGGCAACGTCGTGCGGTGGAACGAGGGAGCATTATAGGCATGCGTGAAGCTGGCCACAGCATCTCCGAGATTGCAAGAGACCTTGGGTTGACCAGACAAACCGTTCAGCGCTGGTTAACACGTTGGGAGGAGTCAGGCAACTTGGAAGACCGACAACGGTAAGATATGGTAGTCCTAAAATTGTTCTTTGAACAAAATTAATGATTTATCTATAAACTCAGCTGGGTGCTTAGTATAAATATATTACATTATCAATGTTTATATATTTGAATAACTTCTAAGAAACAGATGCGGTGCATTTGTGTTTACTTGTTTACCCGTGTTGATTAAGCTCAAGATGTATTCAGTAGTGTCTGTATATTAGTTTATCTGCATTTAACTGTTTCTCAAAGTAAATTGTGTATTGATTATATAATTTATATGTTTGAGGATCTCATCTTGCGTACAGCTAAATCCAAAGTTTCACTATCCCCCTCGATGGAGAGATGTGGAAGTCGGGGTTCAAGGGAAGACAGGCAAAAGGACAGCCGCGAATGGTGGTTCAGTATCGAGCTTCGAGTCAGATGAGACCCCTTCTCCACCCTGCTACTAAGGTGTTTCTCAAGTGACGAAGCTCGATAGTGAACCGCCACTCGTGGATGTGCGTTCGTCTGACCTCCCTCGAACACTGACTTCCACTTCTCTCAATCGAGGGGATAGTGAAATTTTGGTGCGTGGCTGATAATAAATCTGTTCTAATTTTCATCCCGTTTTAGGTCGGGAAGACCCAAAATGACGAGTGCTGAGGACACCGCCGGAATCCGAGCAGCAGTTGAACGAAACCCATTTACGAACTCTGTCTCAGTGAGGGAACAACTTGGTCTGGATGTGTCTGACAGGAAGATCAGACGCCGTCTACACGAGTCAGGCATCCATCACCACGTTCCCGCTAGTAAGGGACGTTTGCAAGAGAGACATGTGAGGGAGCGACTTGCATTTGCTCACAATTATGTGATGAAGGATATCAATTTCTGGGCCCGTACTATTTTCAGTGATGAAAAGACCTTCTCATCCACAAGCCATGGAACCCTCCACTGCTGGCGCCAAAACAATACTCGTTATCGCCGCCAGAATATTTATACTCTAGATAGGAGTGGGAGGACAACAGTAAATGTTTGGGGATGGGTAAACCTCAATTGCTTAGGCGAGTTGATTGAAATAGAGGGACGGTTCAATTCGGAAGTGTATTTAGAAATTTTAGAAGAGGTAATGCTACCAACCGTCCATCCCATCCCATATCCAGAAAAGATTATTTTCATGCAGGTATGAGATATAGGCCATAGTTAAATTGATTTTAATCCGTAGAGGTGTAATATAATTATTACTTAGTTTTTAATGTGTGTATGTGGTACCAGTATTTGATGTTTTTCCTGGATCAAGTAAACCACTTAAATTTCAATGTCTATATATTATGAAAGACGCTACGACGGGCAAAATATAAGCAAAACAAATATTTTTCCTAATCCAAGCTTACATTTTCTTTCATTACAAGGATAACTGTCCGGTCCACAAAGCCAGGGTGGTTCAGCGTTGGTTCGAGGAGAGGAGGGAACAGATTGAGCTCTTGCCATGGCCAGCTCTGTCTCCTGATCTGAATCCCATCGAGAATGTGTGGGCCCAGATAGTGAACGCATGGGAGCCAGAGAATGAGAGGACATCAGCACACCTCCTCCAGCACACTAAGGACGAGTGGGAACGCTTCAGGCGAAACCAGCAAAGTATTTATAACATTGTTTCCTCGGCTCCAGATAGACTGCAAGCTGTTATTGAGGCAGATGGTCACTGGACAAAATACTAACTCTTGTTAATCCTATTAAAGTTCGGTGTTTGGGCAGACTGTATTTTATTTCCCATCTAATAGACTATAATGGATATATTGATTATATCCACTCATGTGCACAGACGTAAATTTTACTGATTATATTGTGGACAAAGAAATGTGTATGCAGCTTTGTCATATAAGCTACTGACATAAAACAGTTGACATAATGGAGACGAAAGAGAGGTGGTGGATGAAAAGAGGATCTAAATAATTTATATAATTATATGTTTGATAAATTAAAGTAATTTTCTTGCACAAACATTATGGAAGGCATTGATGTCTATAATTTAGTTTGTTTCCAAATACAATATATTAGTAATGAACGCACACGTCTGGCTAAACACGGAGTTGCCACATCGGAAAAAAATACTCACAAGCCGAGCTAAGATATCACATTTAATCTAAAGCTTGTTATCTTACAGCAACACAAGGTGTTATGCATTATTAATTTGTTTCTTCATTCCCTGAATATGACCAAATCATTTGAACAACACACCAAGCAGCAATTGGAGCTTCATTCTCCCTCCTCTCCCCATCCCAAACCATCATTCAGCCTCCCCCACCCACCTTCCCTTCTCTCTCGAGCCCCTCCCTCCATGCCCCTCTTACTGTATTGTAACCTGCCGCGCAGTAAGAGAGCCAGCCTGAGGCAGAGGGTAAAGGAGGGTGGATGATTATTTATGTCCACGACTGTACATACATACAACGTTCGCTATTAATTAATGACCCACTAGCATAAAGTCAATAGGCGTAAAGTTCCAACAACTAACTAACTAACTAACCAACTAACTCACTCACTCACTCGAAAAGTCTAGCCATGGGTGGAATGATAAAAAAAAAAATATTAAAGTAGGTATTTACTCCTTTCAGTCGATATGAAAATAATTAAATGATGCACGGTATAGCACCCTTCATCACCTTGACACACAGACACACACACACACATACATACACACATACACAGGGAGGTTGGAATGGTTAAGAGAAAGTAGTAAAAATAGGTATTTACTCGTATTTTTGTTGATATTGCGAAATGTTGGTACCCTTCACTCCTTCCTCCATCCCTACTCCGCCATGACTCTCTCTCACTCCCTGCTCTCACTCTCTCTCTGACACACACACACAGACAGGGAGGTTGATATGGTTAAAAGAAAGAATAAAAGTAAGTATTTACTCACCTTTTAGTTGTGTACCGCCATAACAAACACACACACACACACACACACACACACACTGCCCACTGCCCACCACCACGTGACGTATACTGTCGTCTGCATCTGACTTCTGCAGTGTTGCCAGACGGCTCCCATGAAAATTGGCTAAAACAAGAGCAAAATTCGGCTAGAAACTGGCTATCTTCAATTATAAATGGCTAGAAAAATGGCTAACTGTATCACGCCCTTATTTTTGTAAATATATTCTTAAAAAAAAATGTAGGCTACACTTTAAGGGCTAGTCTCTTTTCATACCTTTTAATTATTCAAGGTCTTGCATGATGTTTAATAATACTTCGTCCTCATTCTCTATTTCTGTGTAATTCACTAGATTGTCGGTACTTTCGGCTGGAGTTCCAAAATATCATTTGGAAAATTATATGTTACACAAGTTTCTGACATTCTCTGTAGGCCATAGCGTATGTGCAGTATTGCATTAATTATGTCAGTCTTCATCTTATTCCTCAACTTGCTCTTTATAAGATTCATTTGGCTAAATACTCTTTCGATTTCTGCATTTGAGTGGGGAAAACTAGGATCATTAGAGCAACAGAGCAAAGTTCATGGTAAGGGTTTACGTTTGAAGCATCCTTATAATCATTGACTTCTGCCCAAAATTTCAATATTGCTGATTTCACGCCACTTAACTAATGTTATGTTTGACCACTGGAGCTCAATTTTTGTTATTTCGTCTGCACTAATACTCAGAGATTCCAATAGTAGAGTTTTTGAAACACTTAACAATGACATAGTTTTCAATACTTGTATATTGTCTGGGAGCCTGTACATGTATGATCACTGCAAACTCAAGTAATCGTACAAGTACTCACATACCTAACAAATTAATAGCATCTACCTAAGAATGAAAATGATAATAGACTATCAGGCAACCAATAATTTCGCAACTGTAGCCACAGTGGAAAAATCACAAACAAACATGAACGGTACCTGGTCAGTTAACGAAACCACCAACTACCGATACTCCCAGTTCCCTCAGTCCCCCCCTGACCCCAACTATATCTCACCCCTTATAAACTTAGTCTCCGTCATAGATAATTTGGACTTCTAATATAATGCTTAGTTTAAAAATGAAAATTGGCTAAAAATGGCTAAATATTGCGAGTTTCTGGCTATATTTTCGGCTATCGGCTAGATGCAATGTTTTCTGGCTAGATGTCTTCAAATTTGGCTAGATCTAGCCATGAAATGGCTAATCTGGCAACACTGGACTTCTGACTGAAAGATGTAATACGTAAGGTGTCGCTGTGTTTTTTTTTACCTTCCGCGTCGTAAAGTAGTGCCTTGCAATAACTTCTTTTATTTATATTTTCTGATCACTACTCTGATATCTACCTGTATGGCTAGTATTTATTCACCTTTTTGTTGATATTGTGAAATGTTGGCACCCTTCTTTCCTTCCTTCTATCCTTCATCACCACTCCGCCATCTCTCTCTCTTTCTCTCTCTCTCTCTCCTTGACCGCTACTTCAACCAAACCAATATCTCTCTCTCTCTCTCTCTCTCTCTCTCTCTCTCTCTCTCTCTCTCTATATATATATATATATATATATATATATATATATATATATATATATATATATATATATATATATATATATTAGTATTATTTATTTTATAGTCACACACATCAATCTTTATGTAATAGTTCTTTCTCCCTACATACAATACAACAACACTTAGAACACTACCTTTCTCCATAAACACAACACTAACTTTTTTCCCTCTAAACACAGGCAGCAGTAAATGGATATCATCAGAGGTTAACATACTCGTTACACCTTATGGACCTCAGAGCTGACCATTGCTAATATTACCATGCAGGCATTCTCGACTCTACTTGCTTCCTTGTTTGTTTGTATGTATGTACAGTTGGACACACGAATGGGTGGTACAGTCCAAGTGAAAGATGGTCAATTTCTCCCAATATCAAGTTCCTTATTAGTGCCAAATAGGAGACATCAGGGGCAGAAGTCAGTCAATATTGAGGATGGTAATAAAAAGCAAGTACCTGATAATAGACACTGGTTACTCAAATGGGACAAGTATCTTTCACCTGCCAGGGCTGTACTATCCATTCATGTGTCCAACTGTACATGAGATGGACTCTAGTTTATGCTAACGGCTGTACAGTTGGCACCAAAAGTTAGTAGGCTTTCAAACCTGACCTCGTAAAAGATTATGGACCACAAAACTGACCCAGGCATTCTCGAGCCTGTGTGTTTGTGTGTGTGTGTGTGTGTGTGTGTTTGTTTGTTTGTTTGTATGTACAGTTAAAACCAGAAGTAAGTTAAGGACCCAGTGGTGATCATGTGTGGTAATAATTGGAGGCTACTGATTCCTCCTGACTATGCCACGAAACACGAAGTATTCTCATTACCTTCCTTCCTTACCTAACTTCATTCCTCTCCTACCCTCCCTTCCATCCTTCCTTACCTTCATTCCATCCTTCCTTCCTTCCTTCCATCCTTCCATCCATCCTTCCCTTCATTACCTTCCTTCCTTCCTTCCCTCCCTGCATTACCTACCTCCCTTCCTTGCTTCTTACCTTCTTTCCTTTCTTCCTACCTTCCTTACCTTCCTTCCTTCCCTTCTTTCCTTTCTTCCTGACAACATTTCCTCCACCAGCGAATCACCTAAAATCTCCAACACAAACTCTGAAAATGTTGGCTAATTGGGAAGTGTTTTTTTTTTTAATTGTCTCTTTCCCGAACACAAACGAGTGTACAAAATCATAAAATCACACACACACACACACACACACACACACATATATACACATAATATGGCCATCTTATATTCATTCCGTACACACACACACACACACACAGCTGAGTGTGTGTGTGTGTGTGTCCAGGTGAGTGAGTATGTGTGTGTATATATATATGTGTGTGTGAGATCCAGCTGAGAGTGAGTGTGTATGTATATAATATGTGTGTATAATATATGTGTGTGTGTGTGTTGGTCCAAGTATATATATATAATAATCAACACATAAATCTGATGTTGGACAATGGTAAGGGTTTCATCAGGACTGGCCAGCCTCTCTCTTCTCTTCTCTTCAGACCTCAACTCCTGCTGCCACTCATCACTCACACAACGATATCTTGTGTGTGTGTGTGTGTGTATGTTTGTCTCTGCTTAGGTTATCTCTCCCTGTCTCTTTCTCTCTCTCTCTCTCTCTCTCTCTCTCTCTCTCTCTCTCTCTCTCTCTCTCTCTCTCTCACCCAACGATATCTTGTGTGTATGTATGTTTGTCTGTCTCTGCTTAGGTTATCTCTCTCTCTCTCTCTCTCTCTCTCTCTCTCTCTCTCTCTCTCTCTCTCTCTCTCTCTCTCTCTCCATCAACCTCCTGCCACCCAATCAGTCATCCCTTCATCCAGGCAGCGAACAAAGGGGAGGACCGAGCCATTATCCACACACACACACACACACACACACACACACAACCTACCCCCTTCCCCCCTCACCATCTTTATCTTGCAACCCACACACACACACACATCCCTGGCCCCCTTCCCCCCTACCTACCCCCTCACAATCTTTTTTATCTTGCAACCCACACACACACACACACACACAACCTGCCCCCTCCCCCCTTTCCCCTCACAATCTTTATCTTACAACCTACACACACACACACACACACCTACACCCTTTCTCCCATCCATTATCACTACCTTTCCTATCCTCTTCCTCGCTTTCCATCTCCATCTATAACTTACAATCTAATTGTTATTTTATCTTCTTCCTCCTCCCTCCTCTCCCCGTTAGATAGACAACTTCTCGGTACAGTCAGTTGTGGTAAGTGAAGTGTGTGTGTGTGTCGCTGCATGTGTTGTTGTTGTTGTTGTTGTCGTGGTGAATGAAGTGTGTGTGTGTGTGTGTGTCGCTGCATGTGTTGTTGTTGTTGTTTTCTCGGGAAGTGAAGTGAAGTGAAGGGAAACGAACGGAGATGATGAGAACCACACTGTGAATTTATGACTCGGCCCCCTCAACCTCACCCAACCCATCCATCCATCCCTTCACCCCACATCAACCCCCCTTCCCTTCACCAGTATTTCTAGTCCACTCACCCATTCCATCTCATCCATCCATCCCCCTCACCCAACCCATCCATCCCCCTCACCCAACCCATTCATCCATTCCCCACACACCCACACACAAACCCCCTTCCCTTCAGTAGTATTCCTAGTCCATTCACCCATCCTACCCATTCCATCCCTCCCCCCACCCCCCCCCCCCCACCCCACAAAGGCCGTATTCCTAGTCACACACACACACACACACACACACAGTCACACCAGAGCAATAAATGACTTGAAATGGCAACAGTCTAGTGTCAAATCACATCCATTGCTTTGTATGTAAGGAAATAACACTTTAATATGGTGCCGGAGTAGGGGACAGGTAGTAGTAGTAGTAGTAGTAGTAGTAGTAGTAATTGTTGTTGTTGTAGTAGTAGTAGTAGTAGTAGTAGTAGTAGTAGTAGTAGTAGTAGTAGTAGTAGTAGTTGTTGTTGTTGTTGTTGTTGATATTATTGTAGTTATTATTATTATCATTATTAAATTTATTATTATTCTCGTATCGTAGAAAGAGGAAGAATAAGAAGATACCTACATACCTACACACACACACACACAGAGACGAGACGAGACGAGACGAGTGAGCCGAGATGAGCCAAGGATTGCGGTACGCGGGCGGGAAGGAGAGACAAAAGAACATCGACTTATAGATGGAAGGAAGGGAAGGGAAGGGAAGGGGAGAGAAGGGGAGAGAAGGGATGTATTATTATTATTATGGTGGTGGTGGTGAAAGGGAGACTGACTGACTTGTGGTTTGGTTGGTTGGTTGGTTGGTTGTAAGATGAATAGATAATAAAGACGTCAGCTTCTTGTGTGTGTGTGAGAGAGAGAGAGAGAGAGAGTTGTATGTGAGGGAATGAATAGATATAAAGACGTCAGCTTGTGTGTGTGTGTGAGAGAGAGAGAGATAGATAGATAGAGAGATAGATATACAGTATGTGAGGGAACACCATTTTTCTCGTGTGTGTGTGTGTGTGTGTGTGTGTGTGTGTGTTGCTCCAGATTTACCAACACTTGCAGCCAATCCCTGTAATGAATTAACCCAACATTACCATTAGCACCGAGGACCACAACAAGCTTAAGTTGCTCTCTGGGGGATTATCAAGTACTACTATAATCTCGCCTACAGCCACCCACGAAATGGTGCCGTGGGAACGTGTGTGTGTGTGTGTGTGTGTGTTTGTGTGTGTGTGTGTGTGTGTGTGTGTGTAAATATTTCAACTCTTTATTTTCCAGGACAGGCAGGTATCACATGCAGGTTGGTTGTTGTCTGTGAATACCAAGGAAAGGGTAACAAATATTTCTGTACAGACAAGGTTTTACAGTTTATGATATCTTCCTCGATTTATGTTCATCTTAGGTACCCATCCATCCTACCACGCACCAAGCAAGGCAAGAGTGAGTTAGTTGTAAAGAAAGAGACATTTCTAGACAGACAATGTTTCACTGCAAGATCTCATTCTCGATTTGTGTTTATCTCAGTATTCAGCCCCGCCTCAAGTAAGTGTAGGAACGGATTACGCAGCTAGTGGAGACCTCTAGTCATCTTTCTTAATTTATTATGTCTGCAAAACCCTACAGCAACGAGGGAGAGAGAAAGTGACTGAGAGGAACAACAAGCCAACACGTGGGAAACAGAAGGAAAGGAAGGACTGCTGTAGAAAGTAAAAGTCATGATTCGGGTGTGAAGATGCGCCCAAACCCTTACTTACTAACTTTGAGAGTACTACCCTCATCACATCACATGACAGCAGGCAATAATACCACATCTTCCTATATACGTGAAAGAAATTATGGTCATAAACACATAAACACATCTGTAGTAGTCATCGGCAGCTACAAAATCAACAAACAACAACCTTACACACACACACACACACTCACACACTCACATATTTCACAGTCAGTCAGTGCAGTCAGTCATCTTGTTTTCCCTCCCTACCCTACCACCCTCTATCATTCCCTGTCTCCCTGCCTAACCTGCCTCCACCTCACCTCACCTCCACCTCTCCTCACCTCCACCTCCACCTCTCCTCTGCTCTGGTGGTGGTGGTGGTAGTGAGTCTCTCGTCCCGTGGGTCGTAAAGGAGTCGTCGTAATACTGAGGCCATCTCGTCCCCCTCACTGCACCAAAGGTCGTCCAATCTTAACTCTGCTCTCTTGCTTTACCGGGGCTGGGCTGGGTTGGGGAAAGTTTTAAATATGTATTATTCTATATATTTATTTATATATTGCTAGTTATTCATTTTTTAGTTTCTTATTGCTTTTTTTATAGGAAGATGAGGACTAAAGGCTTGATGAAGGGAAAAGGGAGACAGGCTTGGGGGGGAAGGGGGTTTGGGGGGTGCAGGAATAAGGGGACAGGCTTGGGGTGAGTAGAAAGCCTGTCCCCCTATTCCCACACACCCCAAAAAAAACCCAAACCTGTCCCTTTATTCCGCCACCCCCTTAAATTCATTTCGTGTTCCTGGGCCACAGATAATCTCAACAGTATCTTTTCTCGTGTGATACATTGTCGACCCACACACACACACACACACACACATCCTATATATACATTTATACCTCATGCCAAGTACAGTATACTCGTGATACTTACTTTCTGACCAGAGACGAACGGCAGGCACCACACACACACACACACACAAACACTGTATTCGAACTCAGCCTCTATAATAATGTGTACTGGGTGGGGAAATGAACAATAAAAGGCGATTCGAAGCTTTCTACTCCTCACACTCTGGTCAGAAATTATGTATCACGAGTGTACATACATACAGTGCCTTGAATGAAAAACTTACATAGACCCTTTTTCCAAGAAGGTTTATTTTGATTTGGTTCATACATACATATAAAAGTGGGACGAGAATGTAGGCCAAGTAACACCAGTAATAAAAAAACAAGATAATACGTAGTTTTTTTGTAAGTTTGAGAAGTTTTAGGTCAGTATGGTGCCTGTGGTCGTGTTATGTTAATCTTTCAGGAATGTTTAAAGTTTAAGCTTCATTAGAGAATGGGTTCTTGCGCAACTGTGTGTGTGTGTGTGTGTGTGTGTGTGTGTGATGATGTACTGTATTTATATCCTATTTGTAATCTGATATAATGAAGTATAAAGTAATAAGGATGATATGATATTAAAACATGATAGCCAGAAACAAGCTTATAATTTTATGGTGACGATATAACTTTTACATACAATCATGTTTCTCTCACCCTCGTAATATATCTGTAGTATAATTATGTACTAGTAAGTCACAAGAGTATAACTAATTTAGAATAAGATAAGTCTATTTCTTGGATTAGAGTGTAGGAATGGGTCGTTTCAGACATAGCAGCGCTCCATGTATTACCCTCCAAAACTCGATATGGACAGAGGTAATAGGCCAACTAAGAGTGGAGACCAGGCCGTGGAAATAACCCAATAAAGTTTTCATTCCCAACCATCCCCCCCACTCCCTGCTCGTGAAGAGGTGACATAAACCCAGACCAAATGGAGATGTCTGGTGATGAGACTTAGGCCCGTAGTTTAAAAAAAAATTGAGGGCCCTTACTGGAGCTCTGTGAATTCTCCAAACTCCTCCTGGCAACACATTCCCTATTAGAAACACTGAAGGATTCTGTGGCTTGGATTATTTGGGGGGAATCATTGAGCTCCAGTAAGGGCCCTCAAATTTTTTAAACTACGGGACTTAAAACTAGTTGGTGCCTGAAATGTCACTAAATTTGATCTAAGGGATATTATATAAGGGGAATATATTATATGTTACCGTAATTTGGGGGAATCAGTTGCTCCAGAATTACCACTGAGACCACTTACCACTCGGCCAGACAGCTTGAGGAACTTCAACAACAACAACAACAACAACAACACACACACACACTCACAATAGTATAAAGTTCACTAAAAAAAAAAAAAAAAAAAAAAAAAAAAAAAAAAAAAAAAATCGCCTCCCCAACCAGTCCCCCTGTACCCTTCCCTTTCCCTCTCTCCCATCTTCTGAACTGGTGTCTGGCAAAGTGTGTATTATAATGAAGGGGCAGGGTGAGACACTCTGAGAAATGAGATGATGGTCGGCTTTGTGTTGTGTTGTGTTGTGTTGGGTATAGCTATAGTAGCACTCATCCTCTTCTATCCTTGTCTCCTTCCTTCCTTATTGTCTTGTCTCCCTATCAACCTCTTTAGTTACTTGTGTAGTGAAGATGTGTGAGTAGTAGTGAAGATGTGTAAGGGGTAGCGAAAATGTATTATTATGTAGTGAAGATGTGCTAATGTGTAGTGAAGATGTGTGAGGGGTAATGAAGATGTGTTAATGTGTATTGAAGATATTTGAGGGATAGTGAAAATGTGCTAATATATAGTGAAGATGTGTGAGGGGTAATGAAAATGTGATAATGTGTAGTGAAGATGTGTGATGGATAGTGAAGATGTGTTAATGTATGTCAGTATAGGATGGTTATGTTGTTTGTATATTGAGCCATCGTATCGGTACTACACCATCGTATGCACCACAAACCTTCTTGAATATGGACCTTCATTTCACGAGACATTCAAGGTTGATGGCAGAGAAACTGTTTTGTATTGATAATTTTTTTACCAGGTTAGAGAACTTGATAGTTGATAAATTAATACACTTGGTTTTAAGTTAAGGGAAAACTCTCTTCATTATTATTGGTGCATTGGAAGGTGTGTGATTCCTCCAAAGTATGCCAGGAAACAGACCATGTTAATAGAGTATCCTGTTTGGTGATATAATTTGGAGAAATCAGTAGACTGTGATTTCTACAAAGTATGTCAGGAAACAGAAAAATTGATGATGTTAATGTGGTATCTGTTTTTATTTCATTCATCTCAAAGTTTGATAAGTGTCTTTTCTTGTCTTTATTATTGAGACATTTATTAATGTAGTTTAAATTGTTATTGTCTTATAAAGGTAGGAACTTTAATATAAAACACAGTAATGTGATATAGGTATGATAGTAGTATATCTTATAGGTAGAAACTTGATATAAAACACACTAGTATGATAGAGATAATTATAGTATATGTAATATATATTATAGGTAGGAACATGATATAAAACACAGTAGTATGATAATATAGATATTTATTGGGTATGCAATAATAATCAATATGTCCTTAAAAATGTAAACAAAATAAGTCTTATGGGTTTTTAAAAAGAAAATAATAATATTATTACCGTCAGTTTAAACTAACTACAGTTATATAGTAAACATTACATAATTATTATACATAGATATCTACATTTATATTAACGACAACTATAAGCCGATAAGTTGTCTCATCTAAATAATGGGTTAACTTAAGTACAATAGATACAATACTGAAAAATAACATCCAATCCTTAAACATAATTTGTACAAACTGAAAAAGATAAAATCAAATGAAGTAATTATAATAAATCTTGATCCTTTTATGACTTGATGCTTGAGTGTGTCTTGGTATATTATGTAGTAGATGAGTAGGACTGCGTGGTGAAATCATTATAATTAATCTTGATCCTTGTAGAATATATGTGTTTATACTTTTACAAATTGAAGTTTGAGTGGTCTTGGTGTTTGTAATGGATGAGTAGGACGGCGTGGTGCTCGCATACAAACTTTGGAAGTGTTCACGTTTATACGCTGAGCAAGATGGGCAGCACAATGTTGGTTGGCAGTAGTACACTTTCGTACATTTTGAGTAGGCTGGGGTTGAGGGTAGTAGATGATTGGGTATAACATTATATACCGGGCAGGATGGCAGGGAACACGTGGGTTTCTTTTATTATACACTGTTGCATTCTTTGGAAGGTGGATTGGAACAGGTGACTTTGGTACATCCTGGGTAAACTGGGTAGCTTTGTCTTGAATATGCAGGTATGTTATATTTTGCTGGTGATGATGAGGCTGGGGAGTCACAGTCTGGGTTGATTTGGAAGATATCTTTGGAGAACATAGAAGTAAGAGTCGTTTCAGTTCTTTACATACATAAGTGAGTGAAGGTCGTTGACATGGTTGAACAGTAGTCATTGCTTGTACTAGTTCGTCCAGACCTGCAACACACACCTTACTCAGGTCTGCTTTCATCTTCTCTCTGTTGATACTCCTTCTGATTATTTGTCCCAGACTGAAAACATCCGCAGCATATGATGATATTTTGTTGAAGTGGAGCTCCGGGGATATCCATTCACTTCCCTTGTAGGTGCATTTTTCTAAAGGTGGAAGGTCTAGAGATTTTGTTGGTACATCCTGGACATTCATGATTGCTAATCCAAAGTCAATAATATTAGCTTTAGGAATGTCCCCTTCCGTGTTGGTATGATACATCAAGATGTTATTTTCTTTTAAATCTCTGTGTAGACAGTTGGTGGCATGTATCTCTGACAAACTTTGGGCCAAGGAGTTATACACTGACATCCAAAATTTGGCTAGATTAGATACACAGGGGTTAGGTTTGAGATCATCAAAATGACATCCACTACGTACAGACATTACCATCAGTGGATAATCAGTGGCCATTGCCAATAGACGAGGAGTACCACCAGCACCTTTCATATGATACATTATCATGGCCTCCTTTAGAAAGAGACGCATCTTTGATGGAGTTGCTTTTACTGCAACTTTGGTGACAGTCAATGTTTCTCTGTATTTTGTTAAGCTTGCCACACCATACGCTCCACGACCCAGTTCTTGGATGCGTTCTGTATCGTCGAGGATGTCTCTTGTTTTCCTGAATATATGTACAGGGTCAGGATTATTACCCATCACAACTTGGGCTTTCTTAAACATCTTGTTTGTAAGAAGAGGTGTGGATTGTCAAGATAATAATTAACTGGATGTATTATCTGGTATCCTTAATGTGTCTTCTTAATTGTTCTCTTCACGTCAAGTAGTTGAGATATTTGTAGTGAAGATGTTGTCTGTTTGTAGTAAGGCTGTGTAGTCAGCTGCTATATATATTGAAGTCAACCAAGAGGTGGACTTGGAAGGCTATATAATATTATACAATATATATAGAGGTAATATTTATAGCTAATCTGTACCTATAGACTGTATCATAGAGCTGGGATATTTTGTAGTCAACCTAGAACTGCACTCATTGGTCTATAATAATTATTATCTTGTACATTATAGTGAAGATGTATGGAGAGTAGTGATGATGCGTTGGAGTACTGACGGTAGTGATGATATGTTGGAGTAGTGAAGATGTATAAAGGGTAGTGAAGATGGGTTGGAGTAATGACGGTAGTGATGATATGTTGGAGTAGTGAAGATGTATAAAGGGTAGTGATAATGGGTGGGAGTAATGACGGTAGTGATGATATGTTGGAGTAGTGAAGATGTATAAAGGGTAGTGATGATGGGTGGGAGTAATGACGGTAGTGATGATATGTTGGAGTAGTGAAGATGGGTTGGAGTAGTGAAGATGTGTAAAGGGTAGTGAAGATGGGTTGGAGTAATGGCAGGCAGTGATGATATGTTGGAGTAGTGAAGATGTATAAAGGGTAGTGATGATGGGTTGGAGTAATGACGGTAGTGATGATATGTTGGAGTAGTGAAGATGTATAAATGGTAGTGAAGATGGGTTGGAGTAGTGAAGATGTGTAAAGGGTAGTGAAGATGGGTTGGAATAATGGCAGGCAGTGAAGGTATATAAAGGGTAGTGATGATGTGTTGGAGTAGTGAAGATGTGCGGAGGGTAGTGAAGGTGTGTTGGAGTAGTGAGGAGTAGTGAAGATATATAAAAATAGTTAGGATGTGTGGAGAGTAGTGATGATGTGTGGAGGATAGTGAAGGTGTGTTGGAGTAGTGTGGTGTAGTGAAGATGTATAAAAGTAGTTAGGATATGTGGAGAGTAGTGAGGATGTGTTGGTGAATAATGAAAATGTGTGAATGGTAGTGAAGATGTGTTGGAGTTTCATTACACCTTACACATCTTCACTACCATTCAACACATCTTCACTACCCACCAATATATCTTCCATTACCCTTCATATATCTTAACTACCATACAACACATCTTCTCTACCCTCAAAACATCTTCACTACCCTCAATGCATCACATCTTCACTACACATCTACACATCTTTACTACACATTAACACATCTTCACTACACATTAACCCATCTTCACTACACATTAACACATCTTCACTACACATTAACACATCTTCACTACACATTAACACATCTTCACTACACATTCATACATCTTCACTACACATTAACACATCTTCACTACACATTAACCCATCTTCACTACACATTAACACATCTTCACTACACATTAACACATCTTCACTACACATTCATACATCTTCACTACACATTAACACATCTTCACTACACATTAACACATCTTCACTACACATTCATACATCTTCACTACACATTAACCCATCTTCACTACACATTAACACATCTTCACTACACATTAACACATCTTCACTACACATTAACACATCTTCACTACACATTAATCCATCTTCACTACACATTAACACATCTTCACTAAACAGTAACACATCTTCACTACACATTAACCTATCTTCACTACACATTCATACATCTTCACTACACATAAACCCATCTTCACTACACATTAATCCATCTTCACTACACATTAACACATCTTCACTAAACAGTAACACATCTTCACTACACATTAACACATCTTCACTACACATTAACACATCTTCACTACACATTAACCTATCTTCACTACACATTAACCCATATTCACTACACATTAATCCATCTTCACTACACATTAACACATCTTCACTACACATTAATCCATCTTCACTACACATTAACCTATCTTCACTACACATTCACCCATCTTCACTACACATTCATACATCTTCACTACACATTCATACATCTTCACTACACATTAACACATCTTCACTACACATTAACCCATCTTCACTACACATTAACACATCTTCACTACACATTAATCCATCTTCACTACACATTAATCCATCTTCACTACACATTAACCTATCTTCACTACACATTCACCCATCTTCACTACACATTCATACATCTTCACTACACATTAACCTATCTTCACTATACATTCACACATCTTCACTACATCTTCACTACACATTCACACATGTTCACTACACATTCACACATTTTCATTCCCCCTCACACATCTTCACTACCATTCAACACATCTTCACTACCCACCAATATATCTTCCATTACACCTCATATATCTTGACTACCATGCAACACATCTTCACTACTCACCGATATATCTTCACTACCCCTCATATATCACAACTACCATACAACACATCTTCACTACCCATCATATATCTTAACTACCAAACAACACATCTTCACTACACACCAATACATCTTCACTACCCCTCATATATCGCAACTACCATGCAACACATCTTCACTACCCACCAATACATCATCACTACCCCTCATATATCTCAACTAGCATACAACACATCTTCACTACCCACTAATATATCTTCACTACCCCTCATATATCTTAACAACCGTACAACACATCTTCACTACACACTAATACATCTTCACTACCCCTAATATATCTCAACTACCAAACATCTTCACACCAATACATCTTCACTACCACTCATATATCTTAATATTACCATACAACACATCTTCACTACCCACCAATACATCTTCACTACCCACCAATACATCTTCACAACCCACCAATACATCTTCACTACCCACCAATACATCTTCACAACCCACCAATACATCTTCACTACCCACTAATACATCTTCATTACCCACCAATACATCTTCACTACCCACCAATACATCTTCACTACCCACCAATACATCTTCTTCACTACCCACCAATACATCTTCACTACCCACCAATACATCTTCACTACCCACTAATACATCTTCACTACCCACCAATACATCTTCACAACCCACCAATACATCTTCACTACCCACTAATACATCTTCACTACCCACCAATACATAATCACTACCCACCAATACATCTTCACTACCCACCAATACATCTTCACTACCCACCAATACATCTTCACTACCCACCAATACATCTTCACTACCCACCAATACATCTTCACAACCTACCAATACATCTTCACTACCCACCAATACATCTTCACTACCCACCAATACATCTTCACTACCCACCAATACATCTTCACAACCTACCAATACATCTTCACTACCCACCAATACATCTTCACTACCCACTAATACATTTCCACTACCCACCAATACATCTTCACTACCACTCATATATCTTAATATTACCATACAATACATCTTCACTACCCACCAATACATCTTCACTACCCACCAATACATCTTCACTACCCACCAATACATCTTCACTACCCACCAATACATCTTCACTACCCACCAATACATCTTCACTACCACTCATATATCTTACTATTACCATACAACACATATATTAAGATATATGAGTGTTAGTGAAGATGTATTGGTGGGTAGTGAAGATGTATTGGTGGGTAGTGAAAATGTGTTGTATGGTAATATTAAGATATATGAGTGGTAGTGAAGATGTATTGGTGGGTAGTGAAGATGTATTGGTGGGTAGTGAAGATGTATTGTATGGTAATATTAAGATATATGAGTGGTAGTGAAGATGTATTGGTGGGTAGTGGAAATGTATTAGTGGGTTGTGAAGATGTATGGTGGGTAGTGAAGATGTATTGGTGGGTAGTGAAGATGTATTGGTGGGTAGTGAAGATGTATTGGTGGGTTGTGAAGATGTATGGTGGGTAGTGAAGATGTATTGGTGGGTAGTGAAGATGTATTGGTGGGTTGTGAAGATGTATTGGTGGGTAGTGAAGATGTATTGGTGGGTAGTGGAAATGTATTAGTGGGTTGTGAAGATGTATGGTGGGTAGTGAAGATGTATTGGTGGGTAGTGAAGATGTATTGGTGGGTAGTGAAGATGTATTGGTGGGTAGTGAAGATGTATTGGTGGGTAGTGAAGATGTATTGGTGGGTAGTGAAGATGTATTGGTGGGTAGTGAAGATATATTGGTGGGTAGTGAAGATGTATTGGTGGGTAGTGAAGATGTATTGGTGGGTAGTGAAGATGTATTGGTGGGTAGTGAAGATGTATTGGTGGGTAGTGAAGATGTATTGGTGGGTAGTGAAGATGTATTGGTGGGTAGTGAAGATGTATTGGTGGGTAGTGAAGATGTATTGGTGGGTAGTGAAGATGTATTGGTGGGTAGTGAAGATGTATTGGTGGGTTGTGAAGATGTATTGGTGGGTAGTGAAGATGTATTAGTGGGTAGTGAAGATGTATTGGTGGGTTGTGAAGATGTATTGGTGGGTAGTGAAGATGTATTAGTGGGTAGTGAAGATGTATTGGTGGGTAGTGAATATGTATTGGTGGGTAGTGAAGATGTATTGGTGGGTAGTGAAGATGTATTGGTGGGTTGTGAAGATGTGTTGTATTGTAATATTAAGATATATGAGTGGTAGTGAAGATGTATTGGTGGTTAGTGAAGATGTGTTGTAGGGTAATATTAAGATATATGAGTGGTAGTGAAGATATGTTGGCATGTAGTTAAGATATGTAGGGGATAGTTAAGATGCATTGAGGGTAGTGAAGATGCTTTGAGGGTAGTGAAGATGTGTTGTATAGTAGTTAAGATATATGAGGGGTAATGGAAGATGTATTGGTGGGTAGTGAAGATTGATTGGTTTATAGTGAAGATGTGTGAATGTGTAGTGAAGATGTGTGAATGTGTAGTGAAGATGTGTGAATGTGTAGTGAAGATGTGTGAATGTGTAGGGAAGATGTGTGAATGTGTAGTGAAGATGTGTGATGTGTAGTGAAGATGTATGAATATGTAGTGAAGATGTGTGAATGTGTAGTGAAGATGTGTTCATGTGTAGTGAAGATGTGTTCATGTGTAGTGAAGATGTGTTCATGTGTAGTGAAGATGAATGAATGTGTAGTGAAGATGTGTTACTGTGTAGTGAAGATGTATGAATGTGTAGTGAAGACGTATGAATGTGTAGTGAAGATGGGTTAATGTGTAGTGAAGATGTGTTACTGTTTAGTGAAGATGTGTTAATGTGTAGTGAAGATGTGTTAATGTGTAGTGAAGATGTGTTAATGTGTAGTGAAGATGTGTTAATGTGTAGTGAAGATGGGTTAATGTGTAGTGAAGATGTGTTAATGTGTAGTGAAGATGTGTTAATGTGTAGTGAAGATGTGTTAATGTGTAGTGAAGATGTGTTAATGTGTAGTGAAGATGTGTTAATGTGTAGTGAAGATGTGTTAATGTGTAGTGAAGATGTGTTAATGTGTAGTGAAGATGTGTTAATGTGTAGTGAAGATGGGTTAATGTGTAGTGAAGATGTGTTAATGTGTAGTGAAGATGTGTTAATGTGTAGTGAAGATGTGTTAATGTGTAGTGAAGATGTGTTAATGTGTAGTGAAGATGGGTTAATGTGTAGTGAAGATGTGTTAATGTGTAGTGAAGATGTGTTAATGTGTAGTGAAGATGTGTTAATGTGTAGTGAAGATGTGTTAATGTGTAGTGAAGATGTGTTAATGTGTAGTGAAGATGTGTCATGTGTAGTGAAGATGTGTTAATGTGTAGTGAAGATGTGTTAATGTGTAGTGAAGATGTGTTACTGTTTAGTGAAGATGGGTTAATGTGTAGTGAAGATGTGTTACTGTTTAGTGAAGATGTGTGAATGTGTAGTGAAGATGTGATGCATTGAGGGTAGTGAAGATGTTTTGAGGGTAGTGAAGATGTGTTGTATGGTAGTTAAGATATATGAAGGGTAATGGAAGATATATTGGTGGGTAGTGAAGATGTGTTGAATGGTAGTGAAGATGTGTGAGGTGTAATGAAACACCAACACATCTTCACTACCATTCACACATTTTCATTATTCACCAACACATCCTCACTACTCTCCACATATCCTAACTACTTTTATACATCTTCACTACACCACACTACTCCAATACACCTTCACTATCCTCCACACATCATCACTACTCTCCACACATCCTAACTATTTTTATATATCTTCACTACTCCTCACTACTCCAACACACCTTCACTACCCTCCGCACATCTTCACTACTCCAACACATCATCACTACCCTTTATATACCTTCACTGCCTGCCATTATTCCAACCCATCTTCACTACCCTTTACACATCTTCACTACTCCAACCCATCTTCACTACCCTTTATACATCTTCACTACTCCAACATATCATCACTACCGTCATTACTCCCACCCATCATCACTACCCTTTATACATCTTCACTACTCCAACATATCATCACTACCGTCATTACTCCAACCCATCTTCACTACCCTTTATACATCTTCACTACTCCAACATATCATCACTACCGTCATTACTCCCACCCATCATCACTACCCTTTATACATCTTCACTACTCCAACATATCATCACTACCGTCATTACTCCCACCCATCATCACTACCCTTTATACATCTTCACTACTCCAACCCATCTTCACTACCCTTTATACATCTTCACTACTCCAACATATCATCACTACCGTCAGTACTCCAACGCATCATCACTACTCTCCATACATCTTCACTATAATGTACAAGATAATAATTATTATAGACCAATGAGTGCAGTTCTAGGTTGACTACAAAATATCCCAGCTCTATGATACAGTCTATAGGTACAGATTAGCTATAAATATTACCTCTATATATATTGTATAATATTATATAGCCTTCCAAGTCCACCTCTTGGTTGACTTCAATATATATAGCAGCTGACTACACAGCCTTACTACAAACAGACAACATCTTCACTACAAATATCTCAACTACTTGACGTGAAGAGAACAATTAAGAAGACACATTAAGGATACCAGATAATACATCCAGTTAATTATTATCTTGACAATCCACACCTCTTCTTACAAACAAGATGTTTAAGAAAGCCCAAGTTGTGATGGGTAATAATCCTGACCCTGTACATATATTCAGGAAAACAAGAGACATCCTCGACGATACAGAACGCATCCAAGAACTGGGTCGTGGAGCGTATGGTGTGGCAAGCCTAACAAAATACAGAGAAACATTGACTGTCACCAAAGTTGCAGTAAAAGCAACTCCATCAAAGATGCGTCTCTTTCTAAAGGAGGCCATGATAATGTATCATATGAAAGGTGCTGGTGGTACTCCTCGTCTATTGGCAATGGCCACTGATTATCCACTGATGGTAATGTCTGTATGTAGAGGATGTCATTTTGATGATTTCAAACCTAAACCCAGTGTATCTAATCTAGCCAAATTTTGGATGTCAGTGTATAACTCCTTGGCCCAAAGTTTGTCAGAGATACATGCCACCAACTGTCTACACAGAGATTTAAAAGAAAATAACATCTTGATGTATCATTCCAATCAGGAAGGGGACATTCCTAAAGCTAATATTATTGACTTTGGATTGGCAATCATGGATGTCCAGGATGTACCAACAAAATCTCTAGACCTTCCACCTTTAGAAAAATGCACCTACATGGGAAGTGAATGGATATCCCCGGAGCTCCACTTCAACAAAATATCATCATATGCTGCGGATGTTTTCAGTCTGGGACAAATAATCAGAAGGAGTATCAACAGAGAGAAGATGAAAGCAGACCTGAGTAAGGTGTGTGTTGCAGGTCTGGACGAACTAGTACAAGCAATGACTACTGTTCAACCATGTCAACGACCTTCACTCACTTATGTATGTAAAGAACTGAAACGACTCTTACTTCTATGTTCTCCAAAGATATCTTCCAAATCAACCCAGACTGTGACTCCCCAGCCTCATCATCACCAGCAAAATATAACATACCTGCATATTCAAGACAAAGCTACCCAGTTTACCCAGGATGTACCAAAGTCACCTGTTCCAATCCACCTTCCCAAGAATGCAACAGTGTATAATAAAAGAAACCCACGTGTTCCCTGCCATCCTGTCCAGAATATTCTTTTACACCCATTCAACCCTCAACCCCAGCCTACTCAAAATGTACGAAAGTGTACTACTGCCAACCAACATTGTGCTACCCATCTTGCTCAGCGTATAAACGTGAACACTTCCAAATTTTGTATGCGAGCACCACGCCGTCCTACTCATCCATTACAAACACCAAGACCACTCAAACTTCAATTTGTAAAAGTATAAACACATATATTCTACAAGGATCAAGATTAATTATAATGATTTCACCACGCAGTCCTACTCATCTACTACATAATATACCAAGACACACTCAAGCATCAAGTCATAAAAGGATCAAGATTTATTATAATTATTTCATTTGATTTTATCTTTTCAGTTTGTACAAATTATGTTTAAGGATTGGATGTCATTTTTCAGTATTGTATCTATTGTACTTAAGTTAACCCATTATTTAGATGAGACAACTTATCGGCTTATAGTTGTCGTTAATATAAATGTAGATATCTATGTATAATAATTATGTAATGTTTACTATATAACTGTAGTTAGTTTAAACTGACGGTAATAATATTATTATTTTCTTTTTAAAAACCCATAAGACTTATTTTGTTTACATTTTTAAGGACATTTTATTATTGCATACCCAATAAATATCTATATTATCATACTACTGTGTTTTATATCAAGTTCCTACCTATAATATATACTACATATACCATATCTATATCATACTACTGTGTTTTATCAAGTTCCTACCTATAATATTTATATACTACTATCATACTTACGGGGCTGCTCAGCCAGACAGCTTGAGGAACTTCAACAACAACAAAAACTGTCAAACTTAATATCATCTGTTTCTTGACATACTTTGGATAAATCACAATCTACTGATTCCTCCAAATTATATCACCAAACAGGATACTCTATTAACATAGTCTGTTTCCTGACATACTTTGAAGAAATCACACACTACTGAATATACCACACTAACATCATCTGTAGCCTGACATACTTTGTAGAAATCACAGTCTACTGCTTCCTCCTAACTCAGTAATAAATCAGACGACCCTTAATGATACTAAAATAAGAGATCTGTGTGTTCTGGCATAATATAGTATGTATGGAGGAATCAAGAGACCTTTCAATTCAACAGCTAAACTATCTCCTCTAAATGTTTCTCTACTGGGACAACAATTATTATGATCTCTCGTAGCTGCACTTCTCGATGATGTATATTCAGTCACATAATTATAATACTCACCATCTATCTAAATTATCTTATATTTTAATTAAGGGGGTGCGGGAATTAGGGGTACAGGCTTGGTGGGGTTAGGGGTGGTGGTGCAGGAATAGGTTATAACAGGCTTGCTACCCACCCCAAGCCTGTTGTACCCCTATTCTCGCACCCCCCCCAGTCCCCCCTCAAGCCTGTACCCTACTCCCGCACCCCCATAATCCCCACCCCAGGCCTATCCCCCTACTCCCGTACCCCCTTAAACTACATATATAATCAACTCCTGCTGATGGGGGCTTGACTCTGTAGAAAACGCACTCTTCGAAAATAAAAACATAGCTAACATAAATGGAAGGATCATCAGTCTTACGTAAGTTAATGAACCCTGTGATGCAGTTAACCTCTCTCTCTCTCTCTCTCTCTCTCTCTCTCTCTCTCTCTCTCTCTCTCTCTCTCATTAATCTATCACACAGAAAAAACTGATAGGGAGGGCTAAGTCTCTCTCTCTCTCTCTCTTATATGGAAGGAGTTTGTTTGGTGGTGAAGTCAGGAGGAATCAGCAGAAGCCTCGAGCCAATTCACATACACGATCATAGGGTCTTCAATGGCTGAAAAAATATATATAGTCCTATTCGTTTAAGGGGTGTGTGTGGGAGTAGGGGACAGGTTTGGGGAGTTTTGGAGGGTGTGGGAGTAAGGGGACAGGCTTGGTTGGGGGGTGAGGGAGTTGGGGACAGGCTTGTGGGAGGGTTAGGGGGGGTGCAGGAATAGGGGGACAGGCTTGGGGTGGGTATATAGAAAGCCTTGCCAGCCTCATAACCTATTCCCGCACCCCCCTAAACCCCCACCCTCAAGCCTGTCCCCTACTCCCTCACCCCCCTAACCCCACCCTCAAGCTTGTCCCCCTATTCCTACACCCCCTTAATTATGGCTGAAAAAATATATATAGTCCTATTCGTTTAAAAAAAAAAAAAAAAAAAAAAAAAAAAACAGGGGGTCGGGTGGGTTTACACTGGTCTATTGAACCGAGATTAATTAAGGGTTTTATTTATATCGGGGGTTTCCCATTATCTGGAGGCCTTTGTGAATTAGTGTTTCTTTCTTTGTTGTGACAGATTAATGGAGAGAGAGAGAGAGAGAGAGAGAGAGAGAGAGAGAGAGAGAGAGAGAGAGAGAGAGAGAGAGAGAGAGAGAGAGAGAGAGAGAGAGAGTGTGTGAGGCTAAAAACTATCAGTTCTTTCTTTGTGTGATAGAATAATTAATGGAAAGAGTGTTTGAGAGAGTGTGAGAGAAATTTTAGTTGTTCCCTCTCAAAAAATATTTTATCGTTACAAATTATAATGGTTTCCTGTTTATGGCAACTGTTAGACTTGGAGAGCTTTGATGTGATATAATTGACACACACACACACACACATTTTTTTCCCTTCTTTTAGTATCACACACATACATTCTCTCTCTCTCTCTCTCTCTCTCTCTCTCTCTCTCTCCCTGACACACACACACACACACGAACAGAGAACAACATTTGGCAGGCAGATCACGATTGGTCAAGTTATAGGATCATATCTCTCGAGTCTGGGAGTGAACTTCTTAAAACAATAACGTACGAGAGAGAGAGAGAGAGAGAGAGAGAGAGAGATAGAGAGAGAGAGAGAGAGAGAGAGAGAGAGAGAGAGAGAGAGAGAGAGAGAGAGAGAGAGAGAGAGAGAGAGAGAGAGAGAGAGAGAGAGAGAGAGAGAGAGAGAGAGAGAGAGAGAGAGAGAGAGAAATTGAAACTATATCGACAGGGCCCACATCCACCCACCCCTCCCCCCCTCCCTCTCCCTACGGGTTAATGGAAGGAGAGAGAAAGAGAGGGATAAAGGAGGGAGAAAGAGAGGGATAAAGGAGGGAGGAAAAGAGGAGGGAGGAAAAGAGGAGGGAGGGATAATGGAAGGAGTGATAAGAAGGAAGGCATAAATGAAGGAGGTAAGAAGGAAGGCATAAATGAGGGAGGTAAGAAGGAAGGAATAAATGAGGAAGGTAAGAAGGAAGGAATAAAGGAAAGAAAGGTAAGAAGGAAGGAATAAAAGAGGAAGGAGGGTGGAGGCATAAATGAAGGAGGTAAGAAGGAAGGAATAAATGAAGGATAAGTAGGAAGGAAGGTAATATTATACTCCTGACCCACACTGCCTAATTAATATACTGTAGCCTTCCATCACACCTTAATTACCCCAAACTCCCCTAACAATAGTAATATAATAATATTAATAATAACATTGCTACTAATACTATGTGACTACTACTACTACTACCACTACTACTACTAATAATAATAATAACATTGCTACTAATACTATATGACTACTACTACTACTACTACTACTAATAATAATAATAATAATAATAACATTGCTACTAATACTATATGACTACTACTACTAATAATAATAATAATAATTATAATGCTACTACTACTACTATTAATAATAATAATAATAATAATAAATGTTGTTCTGGTTTTGGAAACTAAATAATTGTAGGGCTACCGATTCATTCATTACTATGCCACGAAACAGACGACCTCAATGTTACTATAATAATTGGAGTCATGTTGGAGTAATCTGTAGTCATCCTCCTATTTATTCATTAATTCACCAACAAGAGAGTATATATCTTTAAAGGAGGTAATTCACTTTTGTTACATTGTAGTGCTATGATTCCTCCTATAAGTATACCAGGAAACAGCACAGGACCAGCAGAAGGATAAAAATAATGGTGTTCTGTTGTTGCTTGGAATAGTTTGGAGGAATCTGGCAGTTACTACGCCTTCCAACTCACCAACAAGATAGTAAAACAAAAATTATATCCTGAATTTACTGCCCGTGATATTTGAAGCCTAACGCAGCGACATCACTGCAACAGATGACATCATAACAATTCACATAATTATACACGAGTGGACGTCATTATAAAGTGTTGGATGGGAGACGGGTTCGTTACCATTATCTGTCTGTGTGTTGTGTGTTTGTGTTTGTGTTGTGTGTGTGATTGTGTAGTGTTGTGTGTGGCTTGGGGGTGGGTAGAAAGCCTATTCCCTTTATTAGAGTTTTGTCCCACCATATTTTTACACAACATAACCAAATCTAATCTTACGGTTATTCACTATACTGTAGATAATATGACATTCGATACTCCAAACATTGATTGATGGCGAGGAAGGTTGAATTCTCTTTTCGATTAATTGGAAGGTCTCTGATGATTCCTCCAAACTATGCCACGAAACAGCTGATCCCTCATTAGAATAACATTAATTAAGGTCATCAGATTTTGTTTCCTGGTATACGGTACTATTATGTTAGGGGGAATCACAACAGACCTTCCAATTAATTCACCAACGAGAGAATTTCACCTTAAAAGTTATCTGAATTATAGCCCCATTTCACTTTAGTTTACAACCCTCTCAACTTTGCTCTTATCTCTCACGGGAATTTGTTTGGAATGTTTCCTCCTTCTCATCTCTGCTGTCACCCCACAATCCCTTCTTCCAAGCCACTGGATAAACTGGTCTTCAGTCAATTTATCCATAACGAGGCTATTCCTTTCCTGGTCTAGCCCTGGCAACTTCCACATCTTGGCCTTCTTGCCAAGGAAATGTACTTTGTCAACACGAAAGGATACCAAGACTATTGAAGATAGTTATAGGGCAGGAAAACTCTGTACCACAAGGGAAAGCTTTGGAGGCAGAGAAGGAACAGCAAGCACCAAGGAAATAGCAGGTTTAACAGTAGAATTCACCGTGAGGGATAATCACCTTGTAACTAATAAAAAGATTCCACTGGCACCCACTGTTTACGTGTAGAGGCTGAGGCATTACGTGAAGCAAAGAGGGGAAGGCAGAAGTAGGTACACGTGTGAGCCCAGACACAGTAATCACCAATAGACACTGAGTGGTGATGTAAGGCAATACAAATCAATAATATAATCAATAATTTTCCACACATAGAAAATTGCTGTAATGTGGTTGTGTATAGTTGTGTCACCTCTCTGGTATGATGATGGACTTGGGAATAATGTTGTCGTGAGAGAAATGTCATTGTCTCTTGTGTTTAACTATGTATGAAACAATCATGTCTCATTCATGACATTATTCTCAAAAAGCTTACAGTCATACCAGTGAGGAAACACCACAACTATAACATACATATATCGTAGAAAAAGTCTTCCCCAATCAGATAAGATAATGATAAGGGAGAGCATGTGCCAGACAAGCCCAAGTGATAAGAGTGATTGTTATGTAAAGAAACTGACATTGGACTAGACTCAATGAGGTGACAGCACTGTAACAGCAACTCGTCTGAAAGGTGTGTCTTACTAATTGGCCTTCCAGTATTTGTTGTGGGAGTGTTAGGTAGAAAAGTGAAGATTGTTTTAAACCAGATATAAATTTTAGTGACAATGGAGAAAAAGACAAGCAGGAAGGATCAGATGCAAAGAAGGGATAGTGGTCAAAATCATTATAGTTTCAAAGATATTAATTGATACTTTATGGTTAAATTGTAGTAGTAGTTAACTCTGAGGGGTCAGTAATATAGTACTTCCTGTCTGTTAACAAGAGTGGCAACAAAGTATAGTACAAAGTTCATCATTAGTGAGTCAATCCCAAGACAATTTCTAACAGTTTACTGAGGAATATCACTAGAAAATCCCTATATGATGCTAAATATTACAAGGATTAATGTGTGTGTTGTACAGGTGAGGTGAGGTGAGGAGAGGGAAGGAGAGGAGAGGTGAAGGTGATGGAGCACGATGGCATTCTCATGTCACCACACACTGAAGGTAAGGGACAAGAATGGTTATCCAAAACATATTATACAGTACAATGTTGTAGCCACCACCTCATTTACCACTCATCAGTCTCTCACTTAAAAGGACCACACAATACTTTCCCATATTATATACAGTACAATGAGGGTTTTCCGTACAGTTTCATTACACACCCAATATACAAGTGTAAAATGAGAGTTAACTGTATTTATTGACTATAATATTACTGTATGTGATTCTTGATAAAACAGAGAAATACTTGTATATTTCAATTAATTACACACTTTAAGTCCCGCATTAAAGACCATCAAATGTTTTCCCAGGCAAGACAAGGGTGTGTTGTCCTGCCTTTCCTCCCAATGAGACCTGCTTCAACCAAACCTATTCCATATATCATTTTCTTTGTTACAATTTTATAGAGTAGTTCCATACAGCTTATAATATGCTACACAATATAATGAAAAATGTCAGTTTGATACACTATTAAGAACCATGGCTATAGAACTTACCAACATGATAATTGATGAATGTAGAGAAATGTACTGCCTTATTCTTTGACAGTATGGTAATATTATAGTCAATAAATAAACCGTATTATTTAAATTCCCAGTGAGGGTGAGTAAAGCAGAGGTGGCTTCACTGGAGGCGGAGAAGCGACAGTTGGAGACCAGACTCAACGAGGCCCGTGAGGTGTTGCAGTGTAAGGTGTGTCTGGATCGACCCGTGGCTGCTGTCTTCATGCCGTGTGCTCACCTCAATGCCTGTATATCCTGTTCCGCCTCACTCACTACCTGTCCACTCTGTCGTTCTCCCATACACTACGCTGCACCGGTTATTATCGACTGAAGGCTGAGAGAATAAATGGGAAGAGGAAGAGAGAAGACTGTGCAAGGCCAGAAAGAATTATTATGGCAAAAGAGAATTATGTCACGTGAAGGGACAGCAAACACAAAAGAAAAAAAAAATGAGAGGAAGAACAGCTGGAGGGGAAAAGGTGACATTTGAGAGAAAGAAATAATAATGTGACGACTGAACCCAAGTCTTCCTGAAGCTGGAAACTCGGAAAAAGACAACGCAACAAAGGACACGAGCACAAACTAAAGTAAAAGGGGAGCAGTAAAGTTGACTTACATTTAGTCTAGACTGCATCCTTACTATTCTTGTTACACACAGACCTGTATCAAGTCTACATATAGTATTTGTACATTTATATACTGTATATTATATTTTTAACATGAATTTACTGGTAAATAACAAGTTTTCTCACATTTTCAAATGGGATGAAGACAAATTGTGGTCTTGTACATTTATTTTCATAATAAAATAATTGCTAATGAAGTAACCATGTATTTGTAATAAAAAAATTCTAAATCCAAAAATAAGTTACATGATTTAAAACAAGGGCCTCACCAGGGTACACATAAAATGATGACAATAAAAGGAATGGATTATTTAACATTGACATTGAATATTTTACTTAACCAGGACCAATGATGAATAAACATCACACAATTTTACCTTAATATGAAAACATGTCTACCATGACACTGGAAAAAAAACCATAAGAAGACTATTACAGCTTCATTCTTCCAAGCTATGACAATAAATGGGTGACTTCAATATCATTTATTGTGGGATCTGTTTTGGGACATAGCTAGTTGTAATAGGTAGCCCTACAATCTCAACATCATCCCATTAACGAGGACATATGACAGATTATCATAATATCATACACAGACTAAAATCATACACTATGTGAATCACTGATAGACATTACGGGGCTTTCTTTTTCTACATGTTTACACACCAAAGATGTAGGGAGGGTTTTGGGTGCCAGTGAGGGCCATGGGATCTGCATCATCTCCACTGATGCCTGTAGACTGAGGTGAGGTGAGGTGAGGTGAAGTGGAGGTGTTAATATTTTATGGGAGCGCTCTGTGTGAGTAGCAGGCCAAACCTTCTCTTGATACGGATACGCTGCGATGAGTGTTTGTCTTCGGGGCTGAACCGTGCTGTAAGAGAGAGAGAGAGAGATCAGAGTGTGTATAAACTGTGCTATATGGGGTAAATTTGTTATTGGTAGAGATGCACTATTCTACAGTAGACCCTTCATATAAAACTAATAATGCTTACTTATAGATAACACACTATCTTACCCTCAGTTCCTTATTGAAGACAACAAAATGTATGTTTTCTAAGGCTTTCATGATTCATTACCAAACAGATTAACATAATGATCTACTGGGTCTGTGCTAAATGATATGTTAAGACTAATATTAGAGTAACATCAGAGGAATTGCCTGGATCCTCTTTTACTCCCATATCTTGGTTACTGGTTACATTTCTTTCCATTTTCTACTACAAGTCAGTCTCCGGTAACTGTGCCAACCAAAACATGCATTCATGGAAATATTACCTACATCAGCTATATAAGAAAATAACAATTACAACAATACCCAGTCTGTATATATAGGGGAAAGAAAGGAGGTTGTGCTAGGCCAGAAAGACCTTGTACTACTGAGGAGAAGGAGACAGAGAAAAAGGGACAGCAAAAACAAAGTAAATAAAATGAAAGAAGAGTGTAAACCTCAGGTAGAAATATGCATGTTTAACTGTACAGTACTCATATGAAGCATTACAAAGTACAGTAAGGTCTAACTAATTCTATTTAATGCGTTGTGGTGTTTTTCAGACGAATCTAGTTCAAATAAGGTTTCTGGTATCCCCTCAAAAATAGATCTTCCTCCCATCACATCCAGAGTGAGATGTTACGTCAAGAAAAAGTCACGGTACAATTGCCAGCACTTATAACTAGTACATCAGAAATGGACTGACAACACTGCATGTACCAGGTATAAGTGCTGGCAACTGTACCTCCTCCCAGCCTTCACATTGGTCGTGGGAGAAAAAGGTTCTGTTTTGATTCATTCTCTCCACCAAACCGGACCAACTTCTTACCTGGGTGAGCCGAGAAGGTTGGTTTGCCATCTGGAGACACTTTCTGAAAATAAAAAAATATATACAAAAGTTAGAAAATTATAGAGGACATAAGACCACCAGTGATTTCAGAAAACAAAATACTGTAATAAAAAAATGTAATAAAAATCTGCTGTGGTCTAGGTTAGGTTAGGTCAGGTAAAGTCAGGCTAATTTCAAAATGCCCCATTTAAATATTTTGGAAATGGGGCATTTACGGAAGAAATGCCATAGAAGAAAATAGTCTTAGAATGGTCTAACGTTAAATAAGTGGTTAATGAAGGTAGAAAAACCGTATGCAATAATGAAGGTAGAAAAACCGTATGCAATAAATGTAATTCTTTTAATATTTACCAAAAAAACATAATCAAAGCAGACAAAATATGACAAAATAATTCCTAATAAGACACGTGACCGAATAACACCGATTAAAACGTTACAACTCACAAGAATAATAATATTAATTTAACACATTAATAATTATCACAATTAAATCCATTATTATCATTAACTTACTTCGAGTGTGTAAACCCTAGTCCCCTCCTGGTCAAGGTAATATTTCAGGTACATTTTGAATTATTTTATCTTGATTTTCCTTTACCACGCTCTCTCTCTCGTACCACGTTGTTGGTGATGTTTTGTTTTGGGGGAGGAAGATGACGACGATGACGACGACGATGTTTTTGCTGGGATTTTGTCTTTGTAACGGCTACAAAACGAATTATCTGCTTTTCTTGCTGGCATCTTGTGTGCTCCATTTTCCTCCGTCTTCTATTCATCTCCTAACCTTCTGTCTTATCTCCCGAGCCTCTCCCCTAAAATTCTTCAACTCTCTCTCCATTCCTTCTATTTCTTTCAATTTTTATTAGTGCTTGCCAACCCTCTACTTTATCACAATCTCCCTCATTCTGTTGGGTGTACCAGGTCTAAGTTAGCCTTTCTTCCTCTCCAGATATATATTTTGTCCTTTTGGTGTCATGCATGTTCCTTTTTTGGTTTCTAATCTTTCTATTAATTTTTCAGTTTGTTTCCTTTACAAAATCTATGTGTAATGTCCTTTGTTCACAGAGAATCACATGTTATTTAATACAGTATAAGCATGTCTATTTAGTCTATCTTTCTCTTGTATGATATAGGATTGTTTAACTATTTTCTGCATTCACTGGAAACCCCAATAATAAGTTTACTCTGGGATGCCCACTGTCTTCTACAAAGCTTTTCCTAATTATTACTCAGGTCTAAATTATTTTCCTAGACTTATTGAGTATTAATGACACTAGCACAAAGACCAGGATTATTCTTATTATTACATACAGTCATCAGAAATTAAATACCTTTATTCAGAACAAAACATAAAGACATAAAGTGGAGCGTAAGAAATCACATTAAAATATAATTATATTCTTCTCCAAACTAAAACAAAGAAGCTGGCAAATTAATTAAGGGTAATATAATCCTTGAAATATGATGAGAAATTGCATTTACAAAAATGCAGTTTTGCGCTCCAAAATCCTCGAGAAATTCACCAGAATTACCAGTCAGTCACAACTGAATTAATTGAGTCTATAAAAACAACCTTATAAATTTTTCAAAACATTAACTGTAGACCAGCTATATTATCATATATAAAAGCAACACCTCTTTTACAGTCACAGCACATAGTCAGTGTGTAGGGAAATCTGGTCAAGGATATGTGCCATGACTGTACAGTATTACATTTTATAACCCAGTGGAAATGTTTTCATAGGTACATCTCTGCAACAAATTTGGAATGTACACAAAATCTGTAACATAGCTCATAATATTATGGCAATATTAATTCTTACAAAAATAATTTAAAATTGTGGTGCCATTATAAAGGACAGCTAAATCAGAATGATCATCATCATCATCATCATCAGCTATTTCAGAATATCATGCAAAAATCTACTAAAACATATACAATACTGTATATGATATTAATATCCATTGCAAATCAATTTCATGATCCTGTTGCAAATTTTTCAACATTATGCATGCAATAAATGAGCTCAGACATATACTGTACATTAATTATACAATTGAAAAATACCTATACAGTATGAAGTAAATATTTTTCATGCACTCAGTACAATTTGTAATTATTAAAATATGACAAATCAGTTAATTAAACTTTCAATTCAATTAATTAAACTTTCATTTGTATATAGAGCTAAAGTGTAAATAATTGACACACAATCTCATGCAAGAATTGCAGGAACAAAATTATGTATTCTGTTTAGGTACAATATTAAGATCATTCGGCTACTTAATACACGTATAAGAAGCCTTCAGTGAGCTATAACCCTTGTGGCTACACAACACGTCGATATACAAGAAAGTCGGGTCTTTTTGTATATTTTTCAGCAAAGATCATTCCATTCTCAGTTGGATCTGAAAATGCAATCTGGTCCAAAGTGAGAATGAAGTTTGGTACCATATTCTCTCTCATACAGTCAACCAGTGTGGAGGCATGACCTTTCCCTCGCTCTGACTCCAGTACCCAGATGCGACCTACACCGGCCCACACTGTGGTAGGTTCTTCTGAGCAGCACACAAGACCCCCGCTGTCTTTTTTCTTTCGTGGGATGATTCTGTTTGCTTTGCTAATGTTTTCTGCAATGAGACACCCAACAATTTTCTGGTTGAGTATCCTTAGAAATACTTTGGTGTTTTCTTTGACTAAGATCTGGTTCTCTTGTACAAAGCCAAGGTCAGTGTCAATCATCTCTCTAAGTTCCTCCACCTTGCGCCACCAAGTCTCAGGGTCTTCTCCTGACACCATCACAACTCTGGCTCCTTGGTAGTCTAGATCTCGAACACGCCTCTCCTTCTTCCAACCCTATCAAGGAAAACAAGAAAAATAACAAATCTCATCAAATTACAGTAATCTGCTACCGGTACTTAAATGTTTTAATTCATAGATGCATAAAACACTAGCTAATACAAAGACAGATTAATTAACAATCAGGACAGATATACCCATGTATGTACCTATAGTCTCTTAGTGTCCACTGCAGGGCTAAAACTCTCCACTAAGGGAGGATACAGCTAGGAAATATTATGCTATGCTGACTTTGGGAGAATTAGATACTTAAGTGTAAGGAAGTGGTTTGGTGTATGGGATCATTTATAGTAGAAAAATGTCTTGTTTCTGTGTATTAGGAATCTGTAGTTTCTTCCTTCTATCTATAACCAAGTACAGTACAGTAGTACAGTACTCACTTACTGATCAGTAAACAATAAACATGTAAGAACCAAATCAATGTTAATCATATCAAATTGTTTGGAGTGTACAAGACAGGTAATGAAATGCTAATAATTACAGACTTAATTAAGCAAATATTCTAATAAACATAGCATTTAAGTTATAAATATGAAGTGTAAAAGAAATGTGTCACCATTTTATCTGATAATCATTAACAAACAATGAACCACAATGAAATTCAAGCCACAGCAACAAATCAAGGTCAAATGGTTTGTTATACAGTACACCAGATATGTGCATCATTTATCAAAACATCAGTATTGTCTTTCCTTGTACTAAAAGCTTACCATAAACTTGAGGGTGTTGACATGTCGGTCATGATGATATTTGTGATTGGCTTCATCTGATGGGTTGGCAATTTCATAGACCACTCCACACACAGTACACTGTTCTATACCAAACCTCTTCTGGCCGGCATCAAGCGTCATCTGTGTGTCATTCTCTGCCACAACTATTCTGGTGTTTGTTCTGAAACAAATAATGAAATCATGGTTATACAGCACATACACACACACCACAAACCTGCTATGTACATTCCTTCCCTCAAGGTCTATGTACAGGGATAAATGATGAATCTCTAAACACTGTACCAACTCTATACCCTTTCCAGATTGATTGCAAATATAATTTTTCATGCATTCCCCTCCAGCCCCTCAAAGTAAGTCAACAGTTTACACAAATAATGGTATCAATACCAACATGAAATTGTCATAAAAAAAAAAAAAAAAAAAAAAAAAAAAAAATCTTACCTTGCATAATTTTTTTGTGTGGATCCAAGTACAACCTGATCTGACCGTCTTTGTTTGGGATCAAATATTGGAAACATTTTAATATTGCCTGAAGTGTCTTTTGGGGAAGACTTTGTTTTAGGTTGTGCCTCAGAAATCTCAAGTTTCTCTGTATTTTTTTCTGGTGCAGATTGCTTCTTGGTAGATGATACTCCAAGAGCCTTCCTTGGAGATATTCTTGTTGGAGTGTTGCATTCCTTTAACTTCCTGGTTGGAGATCTGGCTGGTGACTCGGTGCCGCCGTTGTCAAGTCTCCGAGGTGTTCTCCTGGAAGGTGTGACACAGTCTTTGAAGATCCTTGGAGACTTGGCAGGTGACTCTGTGCAGTTCCTAGCTGTCCTTGGTGTCCCTCTAGTTGGTGTAGCAAAGGTTTTAGATATCCTTGGAGACCTGGTTGGGGAATTTGTACTGTTCACTATTAATTTCCTTGGTGATTGTCTCCTGGGAGTTTCTACGTCTCCAGTTTTCCTTGGTGACCTCCTGGTTGGGGTTGACAATCCAACTTTCCTGGGTGATCTTCGTGTTGGGGTTGATGGGTTGTCATTGTCTTTTGAGGTCATCTTTGTTTTGGACTTATCTGGTGAGCCACAATCAGTCTGAAATGTAATGATGCAAATTAATAAAGTACAGTATGTGTGAAGACTTAACTAATAGTACTGTGAATAGAATGAAGTGTGTGCAGACCATGTGATACAGAACGGAATGGGTGTGTTGTGTTTACATGTGTTAGGAGTCTGTAGGGGTGTGTTTTATTTACATGTGTTAGGAGTCTATAGGGGTGTATTGTGTCTGTATGTGCTTGGACTCTGCCACAAATAAATGTCCATTACCGGGTGGGTACCTACCACCACATGCTCTGGGTGAAGAGGGACGTAATAACTAGGAAAGAGCATTTTTCCAATATAGTGAGTAATAATATTCTCCTTTGATGTGAACCTAACTATACATTGATAGTTTACACAAAATCAAAACATTGATATAATAATATAATACTCCACTCCTGACTACAAGTTATAGCACACCACAAGACCATTAAACAATTTGGTGTCATATGTGAAAATTATAATGAACAATGCTTACCTCAGAGCCATTATCCCAATCATTCAAAATCTTTTCCAAATCCAGCAGTTCACCTTCCTCATTGTTATTACCACTGACAATAGTCGTTTTGGTTTTAGCTGCCGAATCAGTTTTCACAACTCTCCGTGGTGAAGTGGTGCATGGCCGACTCTTGACCAATGGTTTCTTCTTGGGGGAGGGAGTGCCTGGAACTCGGGTCGGGACGGGTCGAGGGTTGACCAACATGGATGGTAGGGAAGCGGCGTGAATCACATCAACACTACAAACAAACAATGTAACACTTTGTTAATCAGATATAACTTCACCAGAAAAAGTATTGAGCAACATTAGCTGTATAATCATTGCCTCTTCAATATAAATACAGTATATGTAATAGGATTTTTTTTAGGATTTGCTTGTAGCACATTAGTTGAGGCTGAGATTCCTATTCTACAACACACTCACCTTCATCTAAAAGCATTTTAAAACCTAGTGTTTAGTCGATTGTAACACCAATGAGATTTTAAATAACTGGTATATGAAAAGAATGAACTGCAGAAATCCTAACCTCCTTACGTACATGACAATCTTAAAATAAAACAAACCTACTGTACTGTGAAACTTCTACTAAAAAGATTGACACCATATACAATGACATACCAACATACTGTACTAGTGCAAGATTTTGACACCATATACAATTACAGACAGACATACTGTACTGGTGCAAAACCCTAGAACAAAATAAATATGAAAGGGAATATGTTAGATCAGACATTTAGTAGGATCCTAAAATAAATACTGGTAAACTTATTGCCAACCTTGGTTGTTCCAAGTATTGTTGTAGTTCGTTTTCCACTCGACGCCCGATGTTCTTCTTTGTAAATCCTCTTTCCCGTTGTTTAACTTGTTTTAGAGTCACATCACCATACTTGGCACTTAGTCTGTATATAAAGAATTCCAAATAATTGAGGAATACATTTCACAGGAAACACAAAAATAAAATTCTTGATTAAAGAAAAGCTGAAGACCAATATAAATCAGCCTGACAAATTGCAGACAAAACAATGATTTGCTATTGATTTTTTCACTCTTCATACCTACAAAGGCAACTTATGTGTTTGATTATTACTTCACAACTCACCTGATGTTCTTGCCAATATGGACAGTTGCTGCAGCTCGAGATTTGCTGGTGAAGAACTTTCCGTTATTAGCCTTTGGGATGAAGTCACTGATTTCCTGAATGAAGAAATATATACAATAAGCAACATTAAGTACCTAAGTACCTGGGTACAGTTCTGTGTAAACATGGAAATATGGAAGGAGAATTAGGGATGTAGCAATGAGGGGTAGATAGGTTATAGGATCACTGGGGAGGATTATGAAGGGTTGAAGTGTGAGTATGGAAGTGAAAAGGGGACTACGAAATAGTATAATCCTGCCAACATCGACATATGCATCAGAGACATGGAGTGGAGCACATCAGTCAAGAATAGGTGCAGTGGAAATGAATTACTTGAGAGAAGCATGTGGACTTACTAGGTGGGATGGAGAGAGTAATGAGTGTATATGAGAGATGATGTGGTATGAGTGCGGAGTGGTTGAGAGAGTGAGGTGTAATACATTGAAGTGGTTTGGACATGTAGAGAGAATGTAAGATGAGGAGTTTGTAAAGAAGGTGTATGGAAGTGAAGTTGTGGCACCTGGTGTGAGAGGCAGAACTCTGGTTAGATGGCAGAACAGAGTGGAAGAGTATGTAAAGGAGAGAAACGTGAGGGGCAGAGTAGGGCTTGACCAAGTAAGGAGGGAGTGTTGGAACAGGGAAAACTGGAGACACTTCTACCGTGGCCACCTGCTTGGAGGGAGTGAGGCATCAGAGCTCTAGATAGATAGCAACATTACACTAATATGCTAATTACATAAATGCAAATGTAATGCCTCAGTGGTACAGATAGTATATCACATATTCACCCAGGTGATAAAAATCAACGTGCATGAACTAAAATGGAGGTAATAAAAAATTAACATAGAAAAAGCCTCCACAAATAAAACCAAATATAGTAATTAAATGGACAGTCAAAATGGAATAAAACTCTTAACGGAGCAAAAGACAAGATCCCTAAAAAAAAATTAACTGGTAAAATATACAGTAGAGTAATCACACTTGGGGACTTCATCTAAGACCGTAAGGAAACATCAATGAAGTGGAAATGACAAGGAAGAATATATTGGGGGGACAACCGGTAAAATTATGCCAGAGAGACAGGTAATATGTACATGGAAGCATCACTATCCAACCCATAACAATTATTACCTCTCCTTCTTCATTTAAGAGGGACATCCCAGGAGAGGAAAGAGTTCGTCGCTTGTTCTGAAAGGCCAAGTCAAGATTAGCTAGCATATACCAACAATATTATCATTATCATCAGCTTCCATTACCACATTTGTCTATTTTCTCATAGCTAATGCACATGAAAAGGTGAATAAACCACATCAATTCATTATTACATATCTAATCTCTAATGCACAAACATTATACCTCAGCCACTCTCTCTCTCTCATTACCTCACTCCACCCCAGGCCACCAATTTACACATAAACACACATATACCAGTACTGTATTTTATTTTCAACTCACCTCAAGTTTGGAACCAGTTTTTTTGACTGGACTTCGCGTGGACGGCAGGTAAGGTATGTAAATGCTTTTCTTCAACCGTTTAGCGACGGCTTTGGCATGTTGTTCTTTCTGGAGGGAGTCCAAAGGTTACATTAGTTAGGTACCAATTTAAGAGGGTGTGGGAGTAGAGGACAGGCTTGGGGGGGAACTGGGGGGGGGAATAGGGGGACAGGCTTCGGGTGGAACTGGGGTGCGGGAACAGAGGACAGGGTTGGGGGGAACTGGGGGTAGAGGACAGGCTTGGGGGGGAACAGGAGGGGTGCGGGAATAGGGGGACAGGCTTGGGGGGGATCGGGTGTGAGAATAGGTGGACAGCCTTGGGGTGGGTAGAAAGCCCATCATCATTACAATCTTAGATAAATGTTGCATGTACATTCCAGTATCATTAAATATAACTTTTGTATGAAAATTTTGGGTCCATTACGTTTTGGATTTCATTACGGGGACCAAACCTACCTGGAAAATAAATAAATAAATAAATAATTGTTTCCATCGAATTACCTTGAGTTTGTCTTTCGCCTTGAGTTTTGGTTTCTTGATGCCGTGACCAACACCTTTGTTTAGACCTTCCCTCGGCCTCCTGATGCTCTTCACACTCCTCGGTTGTATCTCTACTTTGGTGACGGAACTGAAGAGATTCTTGGGAGATTTGTAGAACCCAAGACTGAACCCTGAAATATAATAATAATAATAATAATAATAATAATAGAGCAAATATTTACAAGAAATTACACTAAACTCTAAAAGATGATGATAATAACAATAATAATAATAATAGAGCAAATTTTTACGTTAAACCCTGAAAGATGATGATGATAATAATAATAATAGAGTAAACATTTAAACAAATAAATACACAAAATGCATGGCTGTTGCATTACTCCCAAAGAAAACAAGAAATATAAAATTAAACAATAAATGCAAAAATAAAAAAATACACTACAGTACAGTATAAAATTTCAAAATAAAAAATGAAAACCGTACACGATAACGGCAATTCTATCAATATTTACCATAATAACTTCATAGCTTTATATATATATATATAAATACTCCACAGTATAAAATTTTAAAATAAACAAATGCAATATATTCGATAAACTACGATAAATAATAAACAAAAACTCGCAATGAAAATACCCGAGTCGAGATTGATGTCAGAGATTTCCGAGGACGACAACAACCGCGGCGCCAGACTCGGCGACGCGGCCAACGGCGATGGTGGCGGTATGGACTTAGTGGTGTTAGTAGTGGTAGTAGTGGTGGACAAGTCGACAATACTACACTGTAACATCTTGAGTGAGGGTTCTCGTCGCGGAGTGGCAAAGATTCCACAGTCGGGGACCACCGGAGCCATGATGATGATTGGTCACAGTATAAGATTTCCACGGCTAATTCTGAAAACTGATACACGCGTACAACAATTATTAGTTACATAAACACACAATACAGCAAGTTACAATAAAGTATTATACGTTCGGTAAACCCATAATATAAAGGTTAAATAAGTTACTAACGTTAATTTATAGGTAATGTATATACAGTATCTACTAATTTATGTATACTGAAGCCATGATGGTTTATATCCAAGCCTACAAATTTTTTCTGCAAATTAATTAAATGAATTTAACAAAATATTAGTTAGTTGGTCAGGCAAACCCACACTATAATAATTGTATTTATTGAAAGAACTGCTGATTTATAGCAGCGTTGCCAGATCCAGCTAATGTTAGGTCCCAGTATTTTGCCCCGGTCATTTCCTGTATTTTAACACGGTTATTTCCCAGAAGTTTGCCCAGGTTAGGTCCCGGTAGTCTGATGCGGTCTAGTTAGGTTAGGTCAGGTAAGGTCTTAAAAAAAAAAAATACTAATGGGAGCTTTGAAAGGGAATATAACTAATTTTCAACCATTTGAAGATAAATAAATTGATTAATGTCTTTGTGTTGTGTTAAAGTAAAATTAAACCAACAATAATAATAAGTCATAATTAAGGGGATATGGGAATAGGGGACATGCTTGGGGGGATTAGGGGGGTGCAGGAATAGGGGGACAGGCTTTCTACCCACACCGAGCCTGTTCCCCTATTCTCCCCCACACCCAAGACTGTCCCCTTACTCTCGCACCCCCTTAAACTTAACTTATAAAATAGATACGAGTAAAATGATGCAACCCTCTCCTTTACCATTCCTTATTTAATACATATAACTCATCTTACACTGGCTAATATTAACTTAAATAATAATATGGTGCTCTAATATACCTTACAGTAAACACATATATTACATTAAGTCGAAAAATAACCATAGAAATAGCTTTACAAAATACTTACTTTGTATCGTATTATTTTTATATTTTGGCCGCCAGTCCCTCAGCCTCAGTGTTCTCAATAGTGATGGGTCGTTCGTGAACGATCCCAGAGCCAAATGGTTCTTGTGGCTCTCTGTGAATTTTGAAAATTTGAAATAAATGTACGTGTATCAGGCTATTTTTCCTACACAGTGAGGACTCATATTTAATTCCATTGTTTTTTATGTATTCTAATGGGTAGAGCATTCATTGCTAAAAATAAAAAAACACCTCAGTTTCCCTTTGGGATGAGAAGCTACTGTCCATTTTCTTTTCTATTTTTCTTCATAAATAAAAACTTAGTTTCTTGTTTGAGTTTCAGTTTTTGAACAGGAATATAATGAGCTATGTACATTAGGTAATTAATTAGCCTTTACTCATGAAATGTGATATAACCTATTGGTATACACTGTCATAATCGTCATATTTTATAATCATTGCATTTCTATGTAGAGAGCCGTTTGGGAGCCGAAAGAGCCATTTAAGAGCCGGCTCTCTAAACTGAAAAGAGCCATAAGAGCCGGCTCACTCATGGGAGCCGTAAATCCCATCACTAGTTCTCAATCTCGACTTCTCGTGAAGTATTTTTGTTGTTGTGGTATTTACCTTAAAAAGTGGGGTTGAAAATACCTTAGATGTAGCCCAAATTTCCTTAAATATTTATAGGTGATCATTTCAACATATTTTTAACCCTTGACACACAATACTTTTATGAAATTATATTAGTTTTTTTACAGCAATACAATATTTTTTTTTACGACGACCCATTAAATAATGGAAGAATCTATAAAAATTACCTTAGATTGTCAACACTTTACTTTAAATAGCCCCAAATTACTCTAATCTTGGGAAATTATCTTAAAATTAGTGTACTGCCCGCCACTATCATCTTGGCGGGTTTTATTTCAAGCGCAGTGTTGCCAGGTCTCCTTGACAAAATTTCGCCAACTTCAACATCAGAAATTCCCTATTTACCTCAAATATTAATTCCCTGATTACTCTTAAAGATAAATAGTCGCACATTTACCATCTTTTTTATATATCGTCTGGTAGAAATATCCCCGTTTACACTTGCACTATCTTTATATAATTTTCCCATTGTTACCCCATGTATACCCATACTTGGTATTACTGTTCAAGTGTTTGTGTTCAAAGGACGGTTGGTTCTTTTTTATAATATACAAGCACTGGCTTCGCCACCCACGGCTAAGCCGTGGGTGCTTTTGCCTGCGGCGCTGCTCGCTTCGCTCACCCCTCCCCACCCCCACCCCACCCCACGCCCCCACCCCCACCACACGCCCCCGCCCCACGCCCCCACTCCCACCCCCACCCACCCCCCTACCCACGCCCCCACCCAATGCCCCCCCCCTATAAACTATAGAAAACTATAGAATCATGCCAACTTTTTCTGTTTTTAATCAATCTTGAAATATAATAATGGAAAGGCTGGGAAAATAATTAAGATATTTTGGTTGAGGAAAGGAAATACAAATAATGGAAAAATTGACCAAACCTATACAGGAATGGACTAATATCTATCAATCAATCCAGGCAGAGTATATATAAATAACCTCGAATTTGTTCTGTATGAGTAGCTTCCACAACTGGTTAATGTAACCAACCTACTTGTAATATCCACTGTTGTATATCACCACAGGACACACTGCTAACAAGGTTATTAAAATAGGTTGATGTGGTTCGAAGGAATTAAGGGACATGCAATAATTGTCGACCACCATTTCACAATGCAAAACAGGCAATTGATTAGAACGGAGAGAGAGAGGGGGGGCGAAAGTCCTCAGAACTTTTAAGAAACTTGGAAATTTGCCATGGTAGGCTATTTTACGCTCAATGTTCGGGGTTTTCCCAAAGCATCTAATCACTCAGCAATGTTAATTCATTAGACAGGTGGTGTAATTTGTGAATAGTTGCAATAACTTTACTTTCTGAAACAATGTAACTTTTCTCTTCTTTAAATTATGAATATAGTTATCATGCAGTGACCTAAAAATTCTGATTAAGCATGCATGGGACTGAAGTTTTTGATTATTTGAAGAATGTAAGAATGTCACTACATTTCTGAATAAATCCTTATTATATAAATTTCCGCTAAATATCGTTGAAAATAAGTGTCTGTACACCAACATCCTTATCAGTAGTGTATATATTGTGACTATTGTCTGCACAACAACGAGTGTTGGCTCCTATGCTGCCTGCTGCTGGCCCATCTTGGTGGCTGACACCGACACCGCTGGCTCTATTGATTCTCACCACTTCCTGTGTTGCCAAACGCCATTTATAACATTGTCCGTGGCAGCGATGAAACGATTTTACTTTAATTAAATGTATCCAAAAATATAAGAAAACAATTTTGTGTTGAAAAATAACATGTATAACCTTAATTTGGAATAGGCAAATAAGACAAAAGAAGGCGAGAGATCAAGCTCGACGCTTGCGCGAGCAAGACGGTGCAGAGAGAAACTGTCTCTACCAGTGAGTGGTGGTTTTTGCCTTCCTGAAAGGTGAAGCTTATCAAGCTTTGTGTTACAGTTTGACCACTATATATATGTGTTCGTGAAACAAGATATAGAGATTGAGGTGAATAGACTGCATCAAGGAGCGAGGGGAGCAACCTCATTGGCTCACCCTCGACCAAAGCCAAACATCGTATCGACCGGAGATCCTAGTAAAATATCACAATACTAATTAAGAAGTAGGATTTGTTGGAGTGGAAGTCACTCCTGGTGTTGAGGGAAACCCAACACGTCCACATCAATGCCTACAAACGACAATTTCTAGCAAAAATAATACTTCATTTAGGCTTGACCAGGGGCGCCATTTGTACACGTCAAAATGAATTCTGTTCAGAACGACAACTACCAGGGGTATCCCATGGACCAGATGCAGCAACAACAGCAACAACAACAACAAGGTCAATACCCTCAAGAAGCACACCAAATGCAACCGATGGCACCAGGGGCACGACCTCGTGTGGATCCTGAGGCCCAAGGGGAAGTGGATCCAACAGCTTACCCCGAACCAAAGGAGTCAACCCATAAGATCCGTGGGCGGTCAGACATCCTAGACATGTTCTGCAATACCGTCAATCAGGAACTGCTCATCGCCAAGACTTTTTACTTCTTCTTTTTCTCTGCCTTTGGATGCCTGTTCCCGTTGATGGCAGTGTACTTCAAGCAGATGGGCATGAACCCTTTCCAGACCGGTATCCTCATTGGTATACGACCATTTGTGGAGTTTATTGCTGCACCGTTCTGGAGTCAAATTGCTGACAGGTAAGAACACAATACAAAACACCATTACAGTAAATTTTATGTTCTGTCAGGATTCAGTTCTAATTCTGTTATTCCTGCATTACATAATTATGACAAATGTAAATCATTGCTTAATTCTTATTTCTAATATTATCACTCATTTATAATAGGTATACCTAAATAGGACTGCCTACGAATGGCTACGATTTTTATGTCTCCCTACCACACCTTTAATAATATTGGCTACCACATACGTCCTACTCAGTCCTTTACCACACCCTCCTTGATAGTGGCCCAACTCAGCTTCATCACATTGTCCCTCACTTCAACCTATACTTTCATCACACCCTGGTTGTCTTTAACTTATACCTTCATCACACCCTGACTGTGTTTAACATATACCTTCACCACACCCTGATTCCCTTTTTAACTGACTGCATCTATAACCTATACTCTACGAATCTACATCCTTTCCCCTTTTTCCTTCAGCTATCCCAATCTTACCTCTTTATTACCCTTCCCTTCTATTCCTCCATGTCCCTCATTCCAATCCCTCTCCCCTTCAGCACATAACACCGTAGGCCTACCTGTTTTCATACTATACTATTCTTATACCCTCACACGAAGCAACAATACAATACAGCAATGTACGTCTCCTTCAGGAGATTTGTGTTTCTTTCTAGTGAATTGGAGGGCTATATTGAATCCTCCAAACTATGTCACGAAATAGATGTTTAATAGTATAGTAGCCCTGTAATGCCTCGTTTCCTGCATGGGATGATTTAATTGGAGGAATCAATAGCCCTCCATATTACTAAAAAAAGAGAGGTCCCTCCCCTTAATCAATCAATCACTGAATGGCTGCGTGAGGCTTCCCTGGGGGAAGTAAAATCAATTGGCGTTATTTGTTAACTAGGTGATATACTTTTTGTACACTAGAAAGCCTTGTTTCTCCAAAGTATACCATGGAACAGGACCAAATGATGGTGGCCTGTTGCGTGGAATAGTTTGGAGGAATCAGAATTACTCTTGAATTACCAACAGTGTACAGTCGCCGACCATATAGGCTGTAGCGACGCCCCTCGCCTTGAGGTACACTGAACCAAAGGCACAAGCGTTTATTTCCATACTATGATCATTTTCATATTATTAATTTCAAACCAACTCTGCCTCCTCTCACCCACTGCCCCCACACTGAAGCAGTAGCTGAGGGTTTTGTATGGGTCAAGGAGAGGGGCGTCGCTTTTGTCGGTGACTACTTCTCCCTTTAAGAATTCTATATTTAGCCTACGCATGCAGTCACGGGATTAATTATTGGGATATTGTTGTTTACCCATTGGTGGCTGAGTGGGACTTCATGATTTATGGGTTTTTAACCCATTGGTGGCTGAGTGAATTGGACTTGCAGATTTTCGCTTACAACGGGTTTATTTATATATATATATATTGTCAAATTATATAGTCTATACTCACCTCACATTTATTTAGTTAACCAAATATCTCTTAAGTAATAATTTGTTACGTCTTTAATTCCTTGCATCCCCACCCACATTATGTTTCCTCACTATATATTTAACTCCATTTCTGTCATTCGTTCAGGAGTTTTATAATACTTTAGGTACATTGGAGCGCCTTGATTCCTCCAAAGTATGCCAGGAAACAGGACCCAAATAACAAAAATACAGCAGCAGGTGGCCTAGCTAACTGTCGCTTATAATACTCTGGAGGAATTAATTGCACCAAACCTACCAACACTATAACATCCCCAAATATTTACTTTCTCTTTTCCTCCATCACTACAATTTAATTAAGATGTTCGACAACTCCTTCGCCCACTCCTCACAAACTCCACTTTTCCTTCTTCACTAAACTCCCAAACACCGTCACCAAAATTATTAAAGGGGGGAGTTTTGTGTTGGTATATTCGGAGCAACTGAATCCGCCAATTAAGCTATTCCAAGCAACAGAACACCATTATTTTCGTTCTTCTGGTCCTGTTTCCTAGTATACTTTGGAGAAATCATGGCACCCCAATGTACAGTACCTAAAAAGAATTACCACCTTTAAAGGGAGAGTATACTTTTGGTACATTGGAGTGCCTTGATTCCTCCAACGTATGCCAGAAAACACAGAACTAGAGGTACAAAAATAATGGTGGTCTGTTGCTTGGAATTGTTTGGAGGATTAATTTGCTCCGTATTTACCAACACTTAACTCACGGTCCTTAACTCACGATCGATCTCTTACAACTTTCCTTCCACACTTATTTCTTTCCAATTATCACTTTTTCCTAACTTTTCTCCTAACGTCCTCCTTCCTTTCTTTCCTCGCTGACAGGCTGCTGTCCTTTTCCAAATTAATACTTCCTTCACTATAATTAAAAATCCTTCTTCTTACTCTTCTCTCCCAATTCTTACTTTTATTTTCCATAATAGCCAATACGTTCTTAATTTCCACTTTCCCGTACACACTGTAAATTATTTCCTTCTTTGTATTATAAACGTAACTTATTATGCTATACTATACTTACATACTTACTATACATACTTACTTACTATCCTTACATACTATACTTACATACTTACTTACATACTATATTTCATTCATTCCATTACATATTCCTTATATTCCTTCTTCCCTAACTAAACGTCCCCACCTTTCTTTTATCGACACTGCTGTTTTCCTACCAGATCCATGGTAAGCAAACATCATAGTTATGTCCTCAATTCATAATAATATTTATCCATACCATTTTGTTCACGTATATTCTTCCCTTATTTATTCCCTCAATCTCTACGACTCTAAAATGTATTCTCTCTCTCTCTCTCTCTAATTATATACTCATCTCATGCCTTTCCCTTTCCTTCACCTCATTTTGTTTCTTTTACCTCAGGCTTCTTTGGCCGACTCATACCATTACTGAGGTCGGTTCTCCTTTGATAAGAAAAAGCATGCATATATTATTACACACACACACGCATTATGTGCTCAGAAGACCTTCTTGTGTAGAGACAGTTGCATGATTTTCTTTGGTCCAGCAGTCTGGACTTATTTATATATCGTTATTTGTAAACTGTTTTTCGACATTAGTTTTACTTCATTATTTGTTCAGTGCTTACCTACATTAGTTTTATTATAATTTATACTATATATAACCTAGCAAAAATCGTCATTGGTCCTCCACATTCTATGCCCCTCGCTCTCCATATTCTCTTGATCACTGTACATGTACATCTATTCATATATTACTCTCTTATTTACTCTGCTACGCATCCAGAAGTAATGAAACCATACAAAATCACTCGCACATTCACGGTGGCTGGTGCAGCTTGGGGCAGCAGTTGGGCTGGCTCACCAAACCTCACGTTTACATCCTTGAATCAAGCATTCAAACTTTCTGTCAGGTCCGGGTTTTACATTTTATTTGTCCCGAGTCCCCCGAAAATCTTGGGGATCGAAGAGACGAAGAGCCTGCACTGATGGGAAGTATATAGATATATTATATACAATATAATTTGAATATGTGACGAGGCGTGATTCCTTAGATCATCCTGCTAAGATAGGTTTTATAACAGATCGCTCACATGAGAGACAAATTAAGGAATTTAATTAAGGGCAATTTAATTAAGGAGGTAAACGGGGTATGGCTGAACTTGGTTGGCAGCTAAAAGCCTAAAACGTACTGCTATACATGCCCCCTCATCCTCCTCCTCCTCCTGTACAATGTGTACATGACAACCACCTCATTGTACACATGTTTATCCTCCTTTTTGGGTGTCTTTGCGACAATAAACTTTTCAAATAAAATCAAACCTCTTCATCCTTTTTTGTCTCGGCGAGTCGGCGAAGTATAGTGAGGTACTGAGATTACAGTGATCATCATGAGTGATGATTCCCAAATAAGAAGTACAGTAAAAAAAATTGTAAACTAATTGTATACTGTGGTTATTAGTTGTTGGTGGTGGTTTGGTGGAATATCATTAAAGGTAAAAATGATACAAATATGGTTATTTTTTACGCTTTTAAAACACTGAAAATTATAGGCACGTTGGTGGGCAGTCACTGTGGGCAGCCATTCTCGAATCCCTCCAGCTGAGCCCGTATATATTTTACCCATCAATCATGCCAATCCTCATCATGTGACCATTCTGCCACTGAGACTTGACCATGGTTGTTATCTTGAAAGTTTATTTAGCTGCCTTTGGTGATGGTGTTAAATTTGACCTGCTGCTGGTGTCTGGTCATTGACGTGGTTCCATAGTTCAAGTGGTGGGATCCTGGGCCAAGTCTGAGGCCAAGGGACAACTGGTTACTATTTTAAATTTATTTTAGTGAGGGGCTGAGGGCCACGAGGAGTTCCTGGCCCTCACATGTGTCATAATGGACCTTTTTACCTATGGTAGGGACTCTCGAGGGCCAAAATCTATATGGTGATTGGTGAATTATTTCCGAATTACAAATGTGCGATACAACTAATTTTCAATGTGATATACGTTCTTATGGTCAAATTTCCGTAAGTTTGATATAGATTTTACCTTGTACAATCCCCGGTGGTCTGTTAAGGTTAGGTCCCTGTAGTCTGCTAAAGTTAGGTCCCTGTAGTCTGCTAAAGTTAGGTCCCTGTAGTCTGCTAAAGTTACGTACGTATATACAGTAGTCTGCTAAAGTTAGGTCCCTGTAGTCTGCCATGGTCCTGATTGGGTTAGGTTAGGTTAGGTCAGGTCAGGTCAGGTCTACCTTATTCTAAAACAAACTATCCTAATTGTGCTTGCCAAAAATTGGAAAACCCAAGCCAACTTTTGCCAAAAGCTGAGTGATAAGGTATGGCTAAAATAGGATATTTGCACAATAAATGGATGTTAAAATAAAACGAATCACATGAAAAACTATAGGAAAAACCATGTTTAGTCTGAAAATCTACATGTATAACTCAGAAAATTACAGTGATCTCTTATTAATATTTATATTATGGGGGTTTAGCTTTATAATCGAGACTGTTAATGATGTTATTTCATGTTTTTCAACACTTATTTTATTTGTCATATAGTACTCACCCTTAATAATACTTCAATCTGTCCTTACAGTGATTCCTCACCTAATAATATGATCAAATATGATATATTGCATACTAATACTGTATTTTGTAGTCAGAGGCTTAAAAGTAATCTCTATTTACTCATCCACTACAATTATACCATTATTTACCATACCGGTACTCTATTCTGGTTAACAACATGGAATATTTTGAAGCATGGAAACACACATACAGTACTGTAAATGTACAGTATATATAGCCTACACACATACCTGTATAGTTTATATTATTCAGACTCGCCTATAGTCTTTTCATTACATACACTGAATTGCACCTACCGTATAGTATATAATTTCTCCACCTCACATTTAAAGCACAGTTAATTATTCCTACCTATCTTGTTGTCTGTGTTGGTCTTCACTTTCTTTAACATGTAATATTTTTTTTACTGACAAATTAATGTGGCTGGACACAGATAAATTTTAAGACCATTACGAGGGTCCAGATTGTTGCATAAGGATAGCTATCAGTACACAGTGACTCACACATACACTTGCATTCCTATTCTCTTCTGTGTGCCCTTGTTTCACTTATCTCTCCATCCTTCATTACTTTTTTCATCTCTGTGTTTTAATATTATGTAGGCCTACATCTCTTATGCATCTCTTGTACAGATTTCAGAAGGGAAAGATTATGCTTTTGAGTGCTGTGGGATCCTGGATCTTCTTCACCTTGGCTATTGGTATTATCCAGCCGCCTGCCACCTCATGCATCAGCTTCAATGGCACCCACCACATTCTCTCAAACCTCAATGATCAGTATACTGTGAGTTGACTTTTGTACATAGAGTTTTGGGAGATACTTTGCTTTATTTTACTTCTAGGTGTGAGAAAAATAGGTACCGTACAGTATTAGAGAGCCAGTGTCTCTTTTTTTTCCTTTGCTTTTATATTGCTGCTGTTGTTTTATTATATTTTACATCTTACAAAGATCTCATACACAAATAAGCATTGCAGAAACACTGTACAACACTCTTATATGCTAAAGTATGGATGAAAGTATCCGTAGTTTGTTATAACCTACAATTCCCATTTTTTCTTGATTATTTGCCACACCTCAGTGATTTGAATACCTCTGGAAGTATGACTTAAATTTTTAACTACTGAACTGTATGGTACTGTATAATGCGCCCTCTCTTAAGCCTTTAAAACAATTTGATGTACTGTAATACTTTTGTCTGTGTAACCTCAAATGTGCTGTGTTCTTTTTAGTGAAAAGTTTTTCATTAATTAAGACAAAGCTGCACACTGGCTGTAGAAAGAATCAATGAAGGGCGTTATTAATGACTGCCAAATAGAATTACTGTACTTTTAATTGTGACGTGGTAGTACATACGCCCTCACAATCCCCCACTTCACCATTCATATTCATTTCTGGCAATTCACCAGGATTATAGTTCTGCCAACATGCAGCTGAAAAACCTGACACATTCTTATAGGTATTGTTACTGGTCTCAAAATTCTCATACTAGAGTTTATACACCAATACTTTCTGGAGCTAGTGTACAAGATAAGAATATACAAGGTCTGTAGTAACCTTGAAGTGACATATAACTTACCTACCGTCTAACCAACAGGCAGTCAGTAAACGCAGTGTTGATGAGAGCAACTTCGACTTGGACTTGGATGAGGACCAACACACCTCTGCCCTCCTCCACTCCGATATGAGTGTACCCATGCCACATCTTCCACACCTCTACCACAAGCGATCAGTTGATGAGCTTGAAAATGATTTTGTCTCCCAGCTGGATGAGTTATCATCCTCCTTTCCTGAAGAAATAGTTGGAAGCTTTAGGAGGAGGAAGAGAGACACACCCCTTCCTCCAAAACATGTCATTGGCAAATCTCCCAATGTTATCCATTACACAGTGAGTAAATGAGCTTGACATATGGTACCTTTGTCACAAAATTAGAAGTTTTGCATCATTATTGGCTGCTGGTTACATTTCTTTCTGGGGTATCAGGTTAGCCCATATTACACAACACACACATAGATGGAAATATCAAATAGTCCAGCTATATCTCCACTAAAAAATACCTTCTTCACAACATATTACCTTATGCTATGCAAATCCTTTTTGCGGGTTCTCCTGGGGGCAGTGAATGAATAGCCCCTTTTGGTATGGAGAGGTGGCCAGGCCCCCAGTTAAACCTTGCCAAGTGAGGTACAGTTGTTATTGTTCCACCTTGGGCAGTCCTTTGGGTGATTTTCTTTGGGGGAATAAGGCATCAATCCACAAGAATGAGCATCAACCATTATCAAATTACATTATCCATTTGCACTGTACAGTATTCAGAAAGGTTTTGTCTATCATGTTTACAAATACATTCAATTGATTTTGAATTTTCATTGCAGGTCAACTACAAGGACTACAAAGGTGCAGAGGACTGGCTGTCTCCTCCATTTTCTTCCATTGTGTACCGTTCCTCAGATGTGCAGAAGTCCTTCTTCCTTCTGTTGCTGGTGGTCATCTTAGGGGAATTTTTCAGCTGTCCAGCCATCACTCTCGCTGACTCTGCTGTGAGTTGAATAATCTTTCACTAGAATAAAGTATAATGCGGTACTGTACTTAATGATCAAGTATCACTCTAAAAACATGATTTTGTTAGAAGAACTAACATTGGAAAAAAAATAGATTCTGTTTTGTGAGCTTCCTGAATACAAAAATTCAGTGATTAAAGGTTAAGGAATTTACACCTTATAATTTTCAACCTATACATAAATGTAAATTTGCATCAAAAGTTTGTATTGGTGTCAAGGCTTTGTCAAAGTCTTAAATTATTTGGAACATATCTGAATTAATGTCATCAGTCTCTGGAAAAATTATTATTTTACTGTCTATAGTCACTCCTTTGGTTTCAAGGATAATCTGAAGCTTCAGCAAGGACTGTTCAGATGCAAATTTGGACTGTGACTGTACCCAGCTGAAGATATTTTGTTGTCCATATATCCTTGTACTGACACAGGTAATACTTGCAGGTGTTGACTTACTTGGGTGATGAGGCAGACCACTATGGGCGTCAGCGGATGTTTGGCTCACTTGGCTGGGGCTTGGCCATGTTTTTTGTTGGCATTGCATTGGACCACTCAACAGCCTTCCCTGGACACCCATGTGGTCCACATGAAAAAGAGCGCAACTATACCATCTGCTTTGCTGTATTCAGTGTCTTGATGGGTTGTGCTTTAATTACTGCCTCCCAGTTCAAGGTACAGTAACATATTTTAGAGGACTAGAATACTGCATAGCTAATATCAACAGTTAGTGTTATAAAAGACCATAATTAAATTCGTCTATACTGTATAGTAATAATACTAACGAATTGGCCTGCGAACTAATTGGCCAGTAGACTACCCAAGAGGAAACTCGGATCCATGTTTTTTTTTTAATTATTAGTCTGGAATGCTTGTGCTGAACCTCCCTGCCATAATGACCTATTTGCCCGGCTGCACTTGTACTTAAAAGCAGATGAAAAAACATTTGGGGTTCTTAAATGAAAGACTGAATATAAATTGATGTGGTAGATAGAATTATACGTTTTTGTTATTTATCAAGGGGCAACTGTAATGTTCAGAGTTTTATAGTAAACCTTCATGTTATTATCTCTTCCAGTTTGATTATTCTGATTCAGTACAAGCTGTCCAAGAGGAGGTGAAGGAACCAGTAGACAATGGGCCTAAGCCATGGAATGAACCCAAGATTCCGATGCAGCAGTTAAAGTCTCAACGACAGAAAATTGATGAAGCAATTGGTACAATCAAGGTGAGTTATGTCAGTGTTTTTGTTGTGATAATGATAGTTCCAGGAGGGATTGGTAATTGGGATTCCTAAGGTACTTTTGGTGTTCAGTAATTTGTTTTTGGGCTATATGCTGGTACAGTTTATAAGTAGCCCTTAATTTTGCATGATAGATGGGGGTTGAGCATATATATCTCCAAATTATGCATCATATTATCTGTCTTTTATTATCTGTCACATTTAGTACAATACAATCTAGAATAGCCTGGGTAAAAAAACTTAAGAGTGTAAGAACATTTTATTTAGATACTTTCAAGTATTCCTATGTTTTCACTTTTGATTCAATTTGCTCATAAGTCCCATCCCAGATCCTAATTAAGGATACATTCATAAATATAATCTCCTAATGGGCTTTGAGTCCCCTTCTCCATCTCCGACAACAATTACATTCCTGTTTCCATTTACCTAACAGACAAAGGTCTTCGCACAAACTATGAGGGAGATGCCAGAGTGGTTTGTGGTGTTGCGTGAGTTTAAAAACCTGCGCTGTGGTGCTTTCCTCTTTGTGGCTTGGTGGATGGGCTTTGGCATTGGCCTGATCTTTGCCTTCCTCTTCTGGCATCTTCAGGTTTGTCTAAACTCCTGTATTGGAATTTTCTATCATATACTGTACTAAACTTATGGTAGCATTGGAACATCTCATAACTTCAAATTTGCATTCACAGAACTCCCATACTTAAAGGGCTCTTAAACTTGCTTGCAGAATTACTGGATGAATGAATATTGTAATTTACAGAAGTTTATAGTAGGTTACTAAAAAGAGTTAGCAGGAAATGCATCCTTGTGGAAAATATTATATCAGGAGGGCCCAGGATGTGGAAGATCAAAAGTTCCAACTCCACAGATGGTAGAGTCAATGTAAAATAACAAATTATAATGATGATTTTACATACCATACTGCCAGAACATTTTATGTTATGCAGAGCTGGAACAGTTTCTTATAGAAGAACAGAAAGATCCTGAAGTCTTACATGATTGATAGATATTATTAATGTTTTAAAATCACTATATTCCCCTTAGTTTCACATGCACCATACAGTGGTGTGTTCATGTATTTTGTCCTTTTTGTCTTATGATAGTAAGGTACTAATATGCAATACTGTATAATATGCAATACTGTACTGGTGGTATTGCCCGGGTGACCAAAGCTGTTCCCAGGGATAACAACAACTGTACTGGTAGTATGATAATTGAGTACAGTATATTGTACAGATTTCTTCCATATTTTATGTAACCTTACTTGGTGCAGTACACTGCCTGCACACACGAACGGTTTAATCTGTTATAAGAAAAGATCAATATTCCTTCCTCAGGACTATGGTGGAACTCCAACAGTGTTTGGTATTGCCAGTATTATGAACCATATATCGGAGATCTTTGCATACTTCTTCAGTTTTCGCCTCATCGCACAAATTGGACATGTGAAGGTAGGCTATGCCAACTGAGAGGTTATTTATTTTGTCAATAAGTGTAGTTAGAATAATCATTCGATTGACATTAACAATCAAGTCATATTTCCCTGGAAAATTGTACAATGATGTGTAAAACATAATTTTTTTATTTATTTTTTATGATGAAAACAATAGAGTACAGCTATAATTTTCTGATTGGCAGGTTCTGTGTATTGGCCTGACAGGCAATGTGGTGCGCTTCCTTTACATTTCCTGGATGAAAAACCCTTGGTGGGTCTTGCCTTTCGAGTTTATCCAAGGTCAGTGAGTGAGATGCTCCATTATAGTTTCATAGAGAGTATGAAAAACATTTACAGCTCCATACACAACTTTGTGATACACTTGCTGTGGAGATGATGGAGACCACAAAGTATCCCTTTTAAGATAACAGGGCATTTAGATAAAGGTAATGAATCTTTACAGGTATCACTCATGCAGCAGTGTGGGCTGCTTGCTGTTCCTATATTGCCCACAACACACCCACCCATCTGCGCTCCTCTTCACAGGATGTCTTGCAGGGTATTCATCATGGCTTTGGCCGTGGTTGTGGTGCCATTGTAGGAGGAATCTTTGTTAATTACTTTGGTAAGTTTATCATTACATAATAATGCCAACATTAACCCTTGATTGACACTTGCTTTTTAGTGCTATAATCTGGCATTAGTTCTATTTTGATTTGTATCATGTCATTGTTTATCAGTAAGTTTATATTGTTCTCATTTAACCATTTTTCAGGAAGAAAAATACATGAAGTGGAAACTGTGGGTGCATTATGGTTAAGTATTTATTGCATACTTTATCATCTACAGGAACATCAGGGGTGTTTCGAGGTTATGGCATCGTCTCGTTGATCATCCTTGTTGCATTTGTATTCATCAACTTCTACCGCAAGGATGTGGGCTTCCAACCAGACTTGCCACCAGAGGAAGATCCAAGAGAGATGGCTGAGGAAGGCACAGCTCTGGCACCACATGGAGTCCCTGCAAACCCTATACCAAGGGCACTTAGTTCTCAGAAACTCAATGAAGGGGCAGCTGATGCTGGCTATGGTACCTACAATGCCACCAATGGCATGCTAGACATACCAGGTTGTTATGCACTCTTCCATTTCTTCTCATTGATCTGTAATGTAGTGACAGTGGATATAAAAATAGCTAATAATAATTCATTATCTATAAAAAATACAATAGTAGTTGGGCCCTTTGCACATACAATACTCTTCAGTGGTTGCAATTAATCATACTGTACATTGATTATATTTCTTCCCTTAACTTTGCTTTCATAACTTTATAAACGGTTTGTGTCCACCCATGAGTTCATTCAAGTTGTATACGTCAGAGCAATTTAGTCCTGAATCGTTATTTGCTTAGTATGAGTATAAGAGTAGGAGTATAAATGACTTTGCCAGCCTTGTGGATGAGAGTTGAAGTTTTCCTTTATCCTCATGGCTTATCTCAATGCATATATTTTCACTATTTAATTAAATTAGTGTAAGTTGAATTAAATAGTGTAATTTTGTTCACATACCTATTAGGATTGTAGTATCAATGCCTACTAGGGTATAGTACTTGGCTGCCTCTCAGTCTCTCAATGGAATACTGTATCTGCAGAATCCATCAACATTTGAGTTGTGGCTAATGACTTGTAGATTTTCCAGTACCTCATCTCTCTCAATTATAAGTGCTTTGGGATCACTTGTTGATGTGTCCATGATTCATAACTCAGAAAAAAAAAAATGTACTTATCCAAACTGGAAAGTACTCATAGTGTGAATGTAGGACTAGCTACTGTATAGTGTTGGAACTCCTATTTCACCTGTCTGTTCACCTATAGATCATGTCTCGTCTACACTGGAAGTAGCCCAAATATTCACAAAGACATTGCTTTCCCATTCACATTGCACACCATACACCTGATCAGATGGTTTCCTCATTGAAGTCATATAATTGTGCACCACAGAAAAACACACAAGACAATGTACAACTGAACTTAGATTTTTAATAAGTGAATGTTATAGATATTGTATTGTGTGTGAACTAACTGCAATTTATGGTAGTACTGTACAGTTTTGGTAGAGATAGGTACAGATATTAACAGTGCTGGACACCACGCAATGCACGGTCAGGTCAGGTCAAGTCAAGGGGCACATGTGCATTCATGTTATGGAAGGAAAATATAATTTGATTGCATTTAGGTTCCTGAGCTTTTCAGATTCTTCAAACTTAGATGAATATATTAGCTGTATCTGTTCTAAATACTGGGAGAGAATCTTTGAATGAGGGAATATAATTATGAGCATTAGAGATTAATACTGTATTTTGTGATATTCACAACGGAACCATTCTTAATATCAAGTCACTTAAAGGTGCACAATTATCAGGCATGGAATTGCATTAATGAACTGGACAGTTAATTGCATGTCTTCCATTTTTAAAGTTCTATATCTACAGATGCTTTTCCTTCCAGTTGGTGGCTAATGTTTATCTATACAATATAAAATTTTCTTGTATTCTTAGCTGGTAGAGTGGCTCGTTTATGATACAGTTTTTGATACAGTACTGGCCACCTGATAATCAGTTGATAAAGTGAATAATTTATCACTTTGATAAAATGGTACAGTAATATCATATACATTGTGCAGTGTCTTACTGTAAGAAGACTGTATTTGATGTGTTTTAATTTGTTCATTATAATTGGACACATTTCTTGAAAGGAAAAATCATATTTGAGTAGTAAGAAATAATTACCTGGTATATGTAAGATAAGAAGGATTTCTATTTCTTGGGAAATGGGCCAAGGTTTACAATAATTAAATGCTTTTGCAAATTCACTAACTATTAACTCGCCAGCAAAGTGAGGGAGAAATTAGTGAGTACAGTACCCACTGCATTACAGTATAATGGACACTGCTGTGTAATGATTGATGTGGTATGGTAATAATGCATGGTATACTGTGTATGGACTACAGTACCATTGGATGGTGTCAGTGCACTTTGTATATCCCTCTTTGTACTTGCTGGACCCATTAGCACTATCACATGCACTGTACAGAACAACAAATCAGCACCATCATATCTCTGTCAGTGTCAGTTTCTATCATGTGTACCTTATAGTACCTTATAGTAATGAATATAGCCGCTGCCGAGATTCCTATCCCCATGAACAATGCAAGATTAACATTGTAACCCTGAAATTATTATACGGCTGCAATAGTCCTATCCCTCCATACCCTTGTGTGTGAACTGTATAAGTAAAACGTTAATTAAATAGAGCCATGATAATCAAGTGTACATTATATACCGGTAATTTTATACGTGCTGTCATTAACTTAAGATTTACTGATGGAAGCAACACATCATGTAAAAAATGTATTACTCTAGCCAGGGAAAAATTCCGGTAGTTAATGTTCACTTTCAGCTTGTTTGTGTTGTTACAGCCTTAGTATCTCAAATTAGCCTACCAGTATTTAACCTGTCTCACACCTGGTCTAATCTCTTCTCTTCCTGAATTTTAAATACAAGGAGTATTGGTTGATGAAATTCGAGTGTTTGTAACTGAGGGATATCAAAATGTTAGGGGTCAGTTTGCACAATACAGTAATTCAGAATTATGTGTCTGTATCCAAACATTACATATCTCAAAGAGCATTATAGTGCTTGTTACATAAACAAACTGGTGGCATTTATACTTAGAGAGGAGAAACTGTTGTAGGTAACCCAGGATGGCTATAGTGGGTAAATAATTGGTATGTTTTATTGGCCTAGGTGGTGGGTTTTATTTTTTGTAGATGTGCAGTGCTCACAGTTTCACTTCTCCTTTTCTTTAAAAAATTTGTTCATTCAAAAAGTGTTTAGTTTAGATGAAGTCCTTGTGTGAAAAAGAAGTACAGTAGTATATGTTTTTAATATTGTAGATATTTACTTGTCACTGTGTTCTACAACTTTACTTTTTACCTGGTGATACAGTAATTCACGTCCTTCCTTCTGAGTAATACAACCTTGGATACACATTTTACATACATTGAGGTGTTTATAAGTAACAGATAGATACCTAGATGAATACATTTTTGGTGTAATATGTGTTGGATTGCATTACACTGTGTATACCAAACAAGCCAAGATTTTAAGTGAGGGAGTGGTACATTTTTGCCAGTTAAAGAGTATAAAGTAGAGAAATATTTATTCTGGTACAAAATAGAAAATACTGTAGCTTAATGTACTCTTAGTCTGTGAGTAAAAAGGTTGTTGAAAACTTATGTACCCATTCTATGTGATTTATGTACAAAGTTTCACCCGGTCCACTCGGCTCTCATTCTAGCACTTGAAATAGACTGCACTTTGTAAACTAAGGTTTTTTTATACATCAAAGATGTTTATAAAAACTGCTACTAATGAATATTGTACCAGTTACATAAAGTCTTTCATCACCAAATAAGAAGAAACTACAAATGCCAGAGTGTATGACTGGGTATGCAACAGTGCACATGATACAGCCCTAATGGAAGGTGCTCAGCCCACTCAATTACTTATAATCCATTACCGGTACTTCCTTAGCTGGTCAATAACATCCTTAGTACTGAGTAGAGCTCCTCGTATTTAATGCTGAATAATTGGTACAGTTAATAGATCACAATCTTCGATTGTATCTTGAATTCATGTGCACTATTGTATGCTAAACTTGTACAATGTGTGTTTTTCATAAATAAGGTTTGCTCGTCTGAACAAGTACCATAATGAGAATATAATAGTACAGTACATAAAGAGTTGTAGTTTCCATAATTTAATGGTACTAACTTTATTCATCTGCAATAATTATTATCCCAGTACCTTGGTTATTAAACTAAGTTTAAATTTGAGATAGCCATAAAAGAAATATTCCTTTTCAAAAACTAAAGATTTTATTAAGAAATTTTATGGACTGTTTTACAAAACATACAGATTAACATAATGCATTCATGTACTGTATTAAGGTGTGGCTTTATATGGGCATGTTATAATTGTCTAATTTGATATTTAGAGAGGACCAAACTGAAGACACAAAGTAAATTATGTGTAATATCATGTGATTACCTTTTCATATGCAGTAGGCATATGTGGTCATTTTTTTTATTCAATATTGTAAGTACAGTATTAGCAAGAAATAACAGTAAATTTCCATCCTGATAGATATTTTTGCAAAATATATTATTAAATACAATGGACAAACAAATGTTCCATGTGTACCTTGTCTTTAGCTCTCATTGTATGGAAACAGTTTAATATTGCGTTTACTTGCAATCAATAAAAATGAATTGAATTACAGAAGGATGATGGACAAACTCTAACTGTATTAATCCATTTTCAGGTGGAGGTGGCAGTACCAACCCATTCCTGGGTGGCAGTGGGAGTGAAACTGGTGGTGGTGGTGGTGGTGGAGGTGGTGGTGGTGGAGGTGGTGGTGGTGGCTACAACTACTCCACCCAGCCGGTCTCTCAGCCTCCAGTATTCCCCACCACCAACCCCTTCCATTCCTACTTTGCTCCTACTGCCCCCCAGACCCTTCCCTTCCCTGGCAAGACGTCCCCTGTTGCCTCCCCAGACCTCAGCCCAGACTACGAGAGCATCAAACACAGGTTCCAGGTCCGTACTTTACATCAGTCTGGTTTAGGGTAATGATTAAATATAAAACAGTAAAATTTAAAACCACTTACAGTCCTGTACCAGTAAATATGAAAGTCTCTGAAGGCTTATAAATTACAACTAGCTTCTCATCCCATTCAGGGTTATAAATCAAGTACAGTATATATACATGTACAGTACAATGAATAATAAACTGGTGGGTGAGATCCTGAACAATTAACTTCTCCTTCTGTACAGGCTTATAATGACCTACTGAGTGGCAGGACTAACATGAAGGAAGAGAGTAAGGATGTACCACAGAGCCCCACAGCCAACAACACCAACCTGCCTCTCACCGTAACCCATGCCCCACAACCCACACCAGATACGCATAACTATGACTGGTAAGCTGCCTCTTCCTGGACATCTGCTTCAGTCAAGGTGGAATGTTTTCATATGCTATAATTGGAGGTCAGTTTAATTTCTGTGCTAGTGGTGGTGGAGCAATTGTTTACTTTTCATCATCCATACATGGATTTGGGGCACAGACTCTTCTGTTGTTCTATTTTAGCCAAATATACTTGTAGGTGGTGTCAAGCTGCTATTACTCCAATACCAGCTAAGTGACTAAGCAAAGTTTTGATAGCAATGAAAGTAAACTTTTCACCATGACTGTACAACTTCCCATTCTTCCACCTGTGACAGCTTGCATCACCATTGCTGAGAAGTTATAAATCCAGGGAGTATTGATTTTTGCATCCACAAAGTATACAAGTGCTGTAAGGGAGAAGGATATGAATTAATGCAAAATTTATGTGGATAAAGTAATATACTGTAGTGAATTCCTAATTCTACAGTCCCAGCTATACACTTGATAAAGAGGAATGGCAGTTGTTCCAGATGGGGGAGTAGGAAGCTGTTATTGTTTATATTATGGAGATAAAGTACTTGTTGATAATGCGATTTGCTGAATTAATGATATAAATAATTGTAATCCAAGTTCATGTTGAGAAAAGACTAATGATGTTGGCATGTAGGTACTGTAGTTAGATGTTGATATATAATGATGAAGCTACATATACTGTACAGTACAGTATACTGATAGTGATAGTAGAAATTGTTGCTATTGAGAGACTCCAATTTAATGGAATACCATTTTACTGTACATAATATATACTTCAAGGTGATGAAGCCCATAAGTATTTAAATATTAGCATAATATACTGTACTACTTGAGATAATTGAACAAGTGTTGTTGACCCTCAGTAATTGTATTGCATATTGAGATGCACATTGATTAGGGCCTTATTAATAGACTGGTGATTTATGTAGTAGTAAGACATGAGTACAGAAATTGTAATCTGAATAGTAGAAAAAATAGACTTGAAGACTGAAACTCGTACCCATTACTGGTTGACTACTAGAGTTCTGTGTTGGTGGAACAGTCATTTGAGCTTCTATTCTGTGGAGATTATTCATAATAATAATAATAATAATAATAATAATAAAAGAGTTCAGGTTGCTGATATTCAATGAAAACTGTGGAGAGGATATAAATATACCAAGCTGAAGCTTGGAGAATTGATGTTGTCAGCTCTAAGAGAAATGAAATGTTAGATACTTATTGTATGTATATAGTTTAGAGAAAAAGAATAGGAACATTACCAGAGTGTGTTATCAGCACAGCACTATAAATAGAAAGAAAATTCATGAAAGGATTGTAGTACAAAATTACAGAATATGATTACAAATATCTTGTATAGGTTTTGTCAGGAACATATTTTAAAACTTGGAAATAGCAACATGATTTGAACCTTACAGTTACTAACGCTTACATTTGTAGTAAACTGATTCCAATAATACACTACGTTAACTCCTTGATATATGTATTAACTGCTGCTAACCATGGCATTTCTGTTCCCATTCTAGACTGGTCAATACTCTAACAATAAGTTTTATCAGTTCCCTGTTTGTCACTTTTCAGTATGCCAATAATAATATAAATGGTAATAACTGTACAAATGTCAAAATGATATTGTCAGTTTAAAGAATAATATGAGGGAATATCGAAGGAAGCATAAGTCAATGTCAAAAGCGTAATAATGACTTTATTATAGCAATTATTATGCATTGTGATAAAAATCCTGTGCATAATTAACTCATAATGATACTTTATGACTACTATGGACTCAGTATTGTTAGTAGGTAATGTTATATAATTCCATTTGAGAGGTGCAATGTGCGACTTCACAATACCATATAATCTTAGTTATATCTCAAGTACAGTACATTAATGTACATAAAAAAAAGGAGATAATTTCCCATTTTCATCCTCTCTTGCCTTCTTTCTTGCATTACCCTTACCAAGGTTGTAAGTTGAGGAGCTCCTATATCAAGACTGCGTTCTCTGTTGTATGAATGGAATGTGTAGTCAAAATCATGAGTAAGAAAGAAAGCCCATATGAGAAGGCTATACTAGATTGACAAAACGTTTCTCTGGCAAGCTTCCTGCATTCACTGGCTGCTCTGGAAAATCCTTTAGTGAAAAGACTTAGGGCTGGTTTCACAGTACAGTACTGAAATTACTGTTTGTATGGTACCTCCCCCAACATGCATTCCAGCCTTTACCAGTAGAATACACACTCACTATTTTCTTTAAACAGTTACTACAATTACTACAGTATCCAGACACCTAGATCATCACAGAAATCAGTCAATATATATTTCAGTTTCTCTCATGAAGTTGCCCTTTTGTCAACATAGTACTGGCTTCTAGTATGGTGTTCCCTATCACTTGACTGCATTCCGTGTTCACATTTAGCATAATGATGGCTCCAGTGTAAATAGTGTATATGTACGCCACCATTGTAAGTATATATAGCAGCACCACCACTGTAGTCCTCACTGCACTCATTGTAAGATGTTAGACACTCTCTCTCAGACCTTATGTGAAAAGCAAGGAATACTGTATCAAGTTTGGAGAGCCAACTAATATCTGAATATCATAATACTTAATGCATATCTTAATTTTCCTTACATTACAGTAGAGCAGTGCAAGGTTATGATTATGTCATGTAGAGTAAATTGTAAGTAGATTGACAGTGACTTCAGGATAATATATGTACCACATAACCTTGTTATGTTCTACTGCATCATTTTAATCATTAAAGCAACATTTCTTTCCCATGCAATAAATGTATAATTATATATTTTTGAGAGAATAATTCTTTTTAATATTTTCATATTTAAAGAAATTGTAAAATATGTATATTACAAAGTATAACACAGTACAGTATATGAATATCAAGATAAGAGATTCACAACATCACAAATCATGTGTACTTTAAACAGCTATATTTAAGATTAAGTAAAATGCCTAACAGTGATTATTGCCAGGAAGCATCAACTCAGTGACTCTACTAACTACACATACAATACAGTACTTGTTTCTTATAACTGTAACTTGAACTTTCATGATAAAGTTATTGGTACTGTTGTGTATATAGCAAAAAAAAAAAAAAAAAGTCAGCCTGTGTTACTTATGGGTAGTGATATCCTCCTCCCCTCCTTCCATTTATGTATGCAGCCAGAGTCCCTCCTTCACCTCTGTACCAACAAGTCACTTGTCTCTTGCAAAAACAACACTCATACACCCACCCACTAACCCAACTTCAGAAATTATGCACAGTCACAAAGGTTTCCACAATAGGAACAATAATTGTGGTACCGATACCGTTTTTTTAGGCTGTCATGTTATTTTATGTTCCATAGCACTGTAATGTACTTAAAGTAAATGTTGACAATACTTGAAAATACAATCGTATAATTAACGGAGGGAGTGTAAGGATGTAATCCTTATATTTCAGTTTTTACATTTCTGTATACAGTATGTAAATATTTTCCTCCAGAGAAATTCACTTAAATTCAATATAAATATTTATTCAAATGTTATTTAAATTGATTACTAAAAATTGTATTACTTTACCTACCAAAATTTTATTAACATGTTTTAAACTGACATCCAAGTGACAGTAATCATGACTACTGTTACCGGTAATTCATTAACTGAATTTGACTGGTTTGTTAGAAATGTCTGACTTACCAGCTGTGTTAAGTCAGTCATGGAGTCGTGAATCTTTGTCAACTTAATCACAGTTCGAGTGCCACTGTCACAAAAAACAAACTGAGAGAAATTTTGCTATCTTCAGCTCCTGCAACCAAAGCCAGCATCACTTTGGTGAGATTTATCTTTAAATTGTACACATTGTCAAATAACTGTAAGTATCAACATTATTATACCTATTAGTGGCTGGATATTGATAGCTGTTGTAGGTGGATAGCATATGATGGATGACTCATATCTAATTACAGTAGAGGTTATTTCTGTGTCTTAGATGTTTTACTATAATTAACTACAGTTAAACTAGAGACATTTGGAAAGCTAAAAATATCAGTATTACCCATATTATTGTATTTTGTGTCGTCTTCTACTCTTACTAACTTAAAAAAAAAAAAAAAATCACTGACATTCTAAAGGGTTAAGGAAGTTGGTTGTTGACTGTTCATGGATGACAAACAATTAATATGAAATCTTCTCAAGTGAAGCTGGCTTAATTGCTGTAACTGTACCATCACTGAGGCAATGGCTGTAGAGAGTAAAATGACATGATATTGTATTTTTATCTCTCCCGAAACATCTCCTCTACTAAAGTTCTTACTTGTTTCTTATTGAATAACTTCTCTAAGTACTCTTCTATAAAAATTTATCAGATTATGGCACCAATAATTTAATATACTGTACCCTCTCTACATATAAAGGGAGATATCTGGCTCTAAGTCCTTCATGCTTCTTTTTGGTGTAAACAAATGTATAATACTGTACACAAAAATCTGTTCCTTTGATGAGCCAATAACCCTTCTTTCAATCTCCTTCTATTGTACTGTATTCCTGAACTGTGTGTCTTGTAAAACAGTCCTTCCTGTGCTTTACCTCAGTCTGGGAGCCACTAGTTGAACCTCTCATTGTCTTGTAGATGTACTGTCTTGCACTCATTCATGTGGATGCTGTATGTTAATTCCACACACAGGATGAGGAAGAATGTATTCCGTAGTTTATGACTAACAAGCACATACTGTACAGTGTGCTGTACTGTAATGTCTGTATGAATGTATGGCAGAATGTGAAAATGTACTCTTCTGTGCTGATGAAATAAGAGGTTAGTGTGACTATTGTACTAAACATGTGTTGGTAAGTATCGCATTTGCTGGCAGGGCACTAAACTTTTCTATACATTTATGACATTATTCTATTTGTCTTGTCTATAGCTCTGTCATTTTCCTCAGTGTTAGTTGCTACTGCATCTACTTAGAGTGTAGATATGTGGTATTACTCTTCAGTCTAAGTATTGCCAAGAGATCTGATGATCTCTTGTCATAACCAAGAAAACTTGAGTGGCCTGCCTGGAGTGCGAGTGATCTTGATCCTTTTCTTGTGTAGCATAATGAATGTAGTCGTGAAGGAATTAACTTGTATATGTGTTATGACTAATAAGACAAAGAGATTTAAGAAATACAGTACATTAGTAAATACAGTATATCACTAGTTTGTTGATCAATATTAGCTGTATGAATATGTAATTAAGAACAGCAAAGCCCTCATGTATGGTCACTAGTAAACCAATTGCCTTGCTGATGATCATTGACATAATCATAAAATAGCAACAATAAGCATAATGATGTATATGTTACCCGTCTTGTTAAATATATATAAATATATTGTGTTGTTTATTGTGACAATGAGATTTGAAAGTTGAAGTCCCTGAGTATCATTATCACAGTTAGAGAAATTAAGTGCTCAGTGGTTTCTGTACTGAGGAAGTAGGTAAGCACAATCTTTAAGAACTTTTTATATATCCCACATGATGCCTGCCAGTTTGGTCCCCACAATCCATCGACAGTTTGGGGGAAGAAAGTAATTCAATATGTAAAAACATGGTATACGACCATTAAAGTTTAATCTTAAAACTACAGTAATAGTACTTACCACTCACCTTTCATGTGGTGCTGGCAGGTGTACCTTATATGGTAAGCAGTGTGGTCTGATTTGGCGCATGCCAATTGATGGAAACACAAGATGATTTTAATATCTATGGATGTGAGCAATGAATTAATCATTATAACACCAAACTTAATAACTTAACATAAAAAATATTGCCCTCCTAATACTCACCTTGCCAGTCTTCCCCGTGTGCTTTGTGCATCTGAACACATCACAGGCCTACTCTTTCCCTGGCATGGATTTCAAACCTTAACTAGTGATATTTCTGTAATAATGAATTTTTAATTTTGTCAACATATAGTTATATACGTTGTTGGTACTATGCTCATGTACAGTACAGGGGGTGATAAATATCATAAGTAATTATCATTGGGTGGGTTAATAATAAACGAACTCCTTGCATTGAAAAATCTTAATTTCTAAGATTATATATGTACAGTACTACAATATACATATAATTGAAAATAGGATAAAATATAATTATCCATTCAGGAGAGTATCACTCCACATTAAATATAAAATAAATAACATGTATACAAAAACATGTTTTCTTTGGTAACTATATTGGCAGTGTAAACTACATGATATGCCTTCTTAAAGCAATACTACATATCTACTTTATTAGTGTATACTAAATATTTTTAGTAGCTAGATTGAACTCATATATTTTTTCTCTAGAGAATGATTTGGTATCACAAACCAAAAGTATACAGGATACTGTCTAGATGAGAGTAAATGTTAGACAATACTAATGTGTTAGTTACAAGTAGTCAATAAATGAAATGAAAACATCAAGACATGTTTGTACATTACTTCAGTAATTATATTCTTATGAAGAAAAACATGCTAATCAACCAATAATTAACTAAAAAAAAAAAAAAAAAAAAGCAACATACATGTCCCCTATTATTTCACTAAGGGGTGTAGGGACCTGAAGTTGTGCTACAATAGCTAGACCATCTTAAAGAGAACGCAGCCAACTCTTTCCTATGCATTAGATTAGTGTTTTTGTTTTGTTTGTCTCTGGCAAGTAGTGAGCAGGCTTTCAGTCTTTGGTCCTCACCTCATTTTGTATTGAGAAAAAAAAAATGTGCAAGGTTTCCTGGTCACTTCCTCAGGAGCTTTGAACCTAAGTAAGATTGCCCAGTGCTCAGCTCCACTAGACCACCAACCCTCCATATATGAAAGTTAATTGATAAGTAATCGCTTGCTTCTCAGATATAATAACTATACTATAGCAGGGGAAAATTATTTCATATAATTATGAAATCATAGAAAAATGCCTCATAATTCAGTGACCTTTACCTTACTGAATGATACTGCCTACTGTGTCTGATATTACAGAATTCCTCTTCAAGATAAATTGATGAACAAGAGATGCAAGGTATAGACTTTTATGAGGAGAAGGACTTCCAAAAATTGCTTCTAAACAGACTTCCAATAGAAACAAGGAAACATGGATGTTTCTTTAGAAGGTAAGACAATTGCTTATATAATATCAAGAGTCAAGGATAGGGTAGTGAATGATGGGGCAAAGCTGGCTGGATTGACGATATGAAATGAGAATCAGACAAAGGCATACATGTTCTATACAGAACATTCAACCTTACATATACATTTTGCATTAATTCCAGCTGTTTAAGTTTTTAGTATAAAATATATTGGATCACATTACATTTTCAGAACAAGAATTAAATATGGAAATATATACAGTATAGTATATAAAGTAGTTAATGATATTACATACATATTAATACAAAGAGGGTATATTCTACTTTCTTAAAAACTAACTATGCAATGAGCATTGGAAGCATATGAGAATTCAGGTTCTAGTCCCCATTGGTGAGTGTGTAGTGCACAGCTCTCTGAGTGGGTCGCTGGAGGGGATGAGCCAGCAGGGAGCCACAGTGGTTGTGAAGCTTGGTAGCATTACGGGACACCTCCAAGATATAGCTCAGCCCGCTCTCATCAAGCCCACACAGCAAATCAAAGATGCCCTGAAATGAAAATAAGTATGTGAATAAATAATGAGGAAAAAAAGAAAAACATGTTGCTCGTTACAACCTGTGGTTCCTATGTGAAGGGGGGGGGGGGTAAAACCTATGTGAAACCTTGTATTGACATTAAGGAGTGGTATCAGCATGAATAATGCACCAAGAAACACATCAAGTTATCATGCTGGGTGATGGAGTACTGTTAAAGTGGTTTTATGCATCTATCTATCATGAATAGTCCTTATTTTGACATAACCTTAACATGTAAAATCGCAACATCCATGTCCCATATAACTCAAGCAGGGGTGTAGGGGCCCGAGGCTGTGTTACCATGGCCTGGTCATTTAAGGTATTTTTGTCAAAATAATATACTGTATAAATAAATTAAACCCAAATCACTGGCATCAATCAGGCCTAAAATCAGCTGGCAGTCCACTGATCAACTATTGGAGTAAATCAAATAGAAAGTCATTGTTCTATAGCATTACTGTATAAAATTATTAAGCAAGTCATAAAATACATATTTTTTATTGAGTCTTCAAACAGTTAGTGAAAAAAAAGACTTTTTACATATATAGCCTATACCAGGCTTTCATCCCCTGACATTGGGGTAGCCACATCTTGATGCACATCTTGGCACCCTTGCCCCTGTTGGAGATGGAAGCATCCTCCACAGATACACCACAGTGATAATTGAGGCGCTCCCTTCAGAAGTGAGGCAAGCGACGCCAGCACAAAAGCGAGAAAACAGCAGTTGAAGTTGGGAGCATGTCAGGTTGTAGGTCAGCACTTGCCTCACTACTGAACAGAGGTCACGGTCACCCCGCTAAACACTCTGGGATGCTCTCACCTGTCAACCATTGTTTTTTTTTAATGTCATTTGCTTTGCTAATAATATTGTATCTTATCTTATTTTCTTTCAGTATTTTCATTAGAAAATTTGGCTTTTTTAATTAATTAATTTACTGCACGTACACAGCTCTCCAATATTTCGTGCAGACATCATCTTTTTTGTGGTGTGTGATTGGTATTCTAGACCAAGGTTATGCTTACGTTTTGAGACGTTTTTCTGCCACTGTGCCTCGTTGCTGTGACATTTCATCACTCCCGAGGGTGAAGCATAGGACAAGCCTACCGTTGAAATGATGCTGGCTATTGCTCAATCAATATTACGATAAAGAAAGCATCAAACTGTTGTTCAACAAGTTCCTCAATCTAAACACGCGCCAACACTGAAGGGTTGGGCAGGGTGGCGTGGGTGGTGGTAGTGACAGACGGCGCTGATTGGCTAGCAATCCAAGATGGCTGCCAGCATACTGGTCGCTAATTGGCTGTGGTCCTCTCTCATGGCGTTTGCCTCACATCTGAACGGAGATGAGAGAGGCACTGACAACGTCCAATTTTGTATGAGTTACTATAGGAATTTCACCCTTAGATACCCTTCTAGTTCCATTTCGAGGCATTTTTTTGCACAGAGAGATTCTACACACCAATTCCAGACTGGGGCAAATGATAACTCAGTTTCGACCTCTCAGTCGCTTGCCTCACTTCTGTAGGGAGCGCCTCAATTCCACTCACCTCACACTTGTTGTCATCAGATGGTGGCTCATGGGTATAGAGAATATCAAGAAAGAAATGTGGACTTTGGACCAGGTGGGAGAAGAGTGCCTTTCCTCCCAGGAATTGGGGCAAGCAGTGAGATCTCCCATACGCTAACACTGCAAAGAGAGATGTCACACTGAATATCATTAATGATTAACTGCTGGTTAATCAAATTTTGATATATCCATCCTTACCTGTTCCTTTTCCATATTATCTCAACACAGCACTGTCAAGTAGCCCTGCATATCTTATATATTGATAGTTTTTAATTGTCCAAGATAATTGTAACTGAATGGGTAGTTACAATAAAAACCTAATTGTAAAATGAATTAAGTCTCACCTGTTCTGAAGATATGAGGTGGTGGTGTGAGGGCTGGGTTAGAACACTGTGGGAGGGATATCTGCTGAGCAATAAGGTCAAACAGCTGGCTCAGATCACAGTGTGAAGTGGAGGATGCATCCTGTAGGTCATCCAGCTCAGAGATGATCTCTCTTGGATTGCTAGTGAAATCCTGTAACTGTACAACATTCAAACTAAGTTAAATTTTCTAATAGAAAAACTGAACATAAGAAAAAGTATGAGGTCAACTGGGAAGCAGAAACTGACTGACTGAATAATTTAAAGAACTAGGCGCATCATCAGCAACGAGACATAATCAAGGTCTAAACTGAGAGGTAACACTGTTCACAAAACATATGAATAATTATGCATTGATATAGCTTGAAAATTGGCTCTTGTCAGAACACGTAGTCCAGATGTAATGTGGCTGATGTTGCATAAGACTTTCAATGCCATTCAATAGAGGGCTTTGAATAAATAGATCATGGGAGTCAAAACCATCAAGTAGAGTAGAGGGGGGAGCAACTTACCTGAAATGGGCCATCATTAACCATTGGATAAAGCCATGTGACTAAACCAAATTTACCCATCCTGATAAGCAGGGAATCTTTCCTTACAAACTTTAATAAGTCAGAAATTAAAATATAGTACTGAAAAATAAATAAAAAAAACACTCACCCATATTGGAGTTTCATGAAGCACAACCAGAGCAAACTTGTGCCTGGGATCAATGGCATGTTTGTTCTGCAGAAAGAGTGTGATGGCCCTCTTCACCATACACAGTGCTGGGAATTTAGAGCCATCAGCTAACTTGTAAGGAGAGTTGCTCTCCTCCTTGCACACATCCACAACCAGAATCTTAAAAATAGCAATCCACATATAATTTTGTAGAAAATTTGTAGGATAACCTCTGAAACAAATATATCAAGATACTTTATTTATCGTCTATTTTTTCTATATTCAGCAAAAAGATTTTTTTTTTGCTGTAGCAATAATATACTCAAAATTATTACACTCCATGTTACTAACCATGACACCTTCTTTTTATTAACTTTTTCTTTCTCATTCAGTTACTGGAAAAAAATAAATTTGCTGAGGGAGGAGCGCATTACACTCACAATATGCTCTGGGCAGTTAACTCTGGGAATGTGTCGCTCCACAGTGACACTACTGGGAGGCTCCAACACTTCCTGAGCTTCTGAAGGTGTTGATGCACCAGATGATGATGCCTCCTCTCCAGCCATGTCTATAGTCTACATGAAAAAAAACAAAAACTTACTCTAAGTTTAACATCAACTGCAATTATAGGTGTGGGAACATGATCAGAAAATGTAATGAAAATACTTTTGACATCAACTTCAGCACATGATTGCCCTCCTAAGTCCTAAGGAAACTCATCTGAGACAAGTAGTCATCACTAATGAGAAAATAATAATGTCAACTTGGAGATAAAAACTTAAACTAATAGATGATCGGTAAATTTACAGAAAACCTAGATTCACTATATTGTATATATTAGTATCATTACCCACTATTTTGGACCATTCTAAGACACTTTTCATCTATGGTGTTTCTCTCGGAAATGCCTCGTTTTCGAGATATGCCCCATTTACAAACATAATTTGGAAACTAGTCTTACCTGACCTGACCTAACCTAGACCACAGCAGACTACCGGGACCTAACCTGGGCAAACTACCGGGTATAACCAGTGTAAGCTATCATAAAGTGACCTGGGCAAATTTCCAGGACCTAGTCTAATGTGGTAATACTGCTCAAGCCTAGCCCAAAACCCAGTTATTCTGTAATAATACCAGATGACTTAGTTATGCTGTACAGTACATATACTATGAAGATAAGGCAAGTGCCATAATTTAAGGGAGTCAAGAATGAATAGGCCAACAGATTTTATAAAAGTGATGACAAAAAAACAAACTGTTCATTAGAAATTTCCGACTTGTAAAAATTCACCACAATTTCCTTCTCTTCTTACAACAGGAATCTCAAGGACTGCTACCATACCTTTAAGTTCCTGTAAGATGTATATACTAAGGCTACTTGTATGAATGTTGGGTCTAAATTATATACTGAACATATCATCATTAATCCCCCAGGAGTACAATAGACAACAAATACATACATACGCACACACACACACACACACGAGTCGGGAATAAAAAAAACTGGTGTCTCAATTCACGTATCTTTACAATACAAGTGGAACAGACAAGACATTGAGCTTCACTTCAGATAAGGCCTATAAAACTATAATAGTAATCACCATCAATGCTACCATCAGATTATTATTAATAACTCACTACTCCAGGATAATTATAATAAGATAAATAAAAAGAAGCAGCAGCCACATTTCATAATCATCATCAAAATAATACTTTTTACTTGTTAATAATACTAAAAATAATAATAATATCTAAAAAACAGAAGCAGCAGCAGCCACATCTCAAAAAAATCATCATCAAACTAATAATAAGAAGAAAAAAGAAGCAACAAACACATCTCACCTCAACTCGACTCACACAACCCAAGCTAAGTTAACAAAAAAAAAGAAAAAAGGAAACGAAAAAATAGTAGGTCACCTTGACATACTTTACACCCCATCAGTCAAAGGTCAAATGTTCCCTACTACTGTATTATACTTCACCTACTACTAAGACTTTTAGTTCAACTCGTATCTCGTGTCAGTAAAGAAGGATTACACGGGGTCCCTCCTCCATTTTATCAGTAACCATTTCTTCCCCTTCACAACAAGTGTATTTATAAGGTCACATGATATTCTGTGGACATAGTAGTGAGGAGGATGGACTGTGAATGCTTAATGAAATAGCCTAGTAACTCACTTTCTTTCCCTCTGGCACGTGCAGTGTTGTGGTGGAACAGCTGATTGCTATAGACTCTGCAACTTTTGTGTGTGTGTGTGTGTGTCTGGTGGTTAAAAAGGGGAAGGGGGATCGGATAGTTTTTCTTTTTTATTATTATCATTATTATTCTATTTACCTTTTTTTTTGTTTGTTTGTTCCGGTTCCTGGTGGTGATGGTGTGAGCAATATATTCCTTCCGGGACAACCCACCACCAACCCATCAACCCACCATCATGGCATTCACACACATTTATTATACCTTCACACACAGGTGGTGATAGTTATACTGCGCTGTCTCATACAATTTTGAACCTTAATTAAAAGAAATAGCCTAGGGAAGGAAAAAAACAAAACAAGTAGGCTAGTTAAACATAAAATTCCAAGCAATTTTGAGGAGAGAGAGAACAAAAAAAGATGAACTGTCTAGGGAGCCTATTGAATAGCATACAGCTGAGGAATAAAAGCGATGCTCCTTTCTCGTTAACGGATGCCATGTCTACTCGCTTTCAAAACTTATTGCAGCACCTGTCAGCAGCAGGAATAACAAAAGGAGGAAGCAGCACCACCACCACCATCACCATCATGGGTAATAACACTAGTCAAGAACACCATCAAGGAAGCACCTCAAAGAAGGGTTTCCTGTGGTCCGGTGGGCTTCAGTCAACATCGAGTCATGACTACCCGGACTTCCTGGTCAAGTTGGCCAAGGTAAGTACCACAATGTGTACACAAAATAATCAACATTTAACTAGACAGACTGGCAGCCCCGGGTGGGTGGGTAGGTAGGAAGGGTTGGGTATGGCTGATGGCCTAAATTTTTATGACCCCTTCATGTTTCAACTCCCGGGTGGAGGGAAAATATGCTGGTGGGACTCGACTCGTTAACCATGATGTTGATGATATTAGTTTGTAATTTGGTCATTTTGTTAATATTATATAGGCATTTGGGTAAAGGTGCAGAAGTGGACCTTACTGTATAATAGATATTTTACTGTCATTACCCACTATTTTGGACCATTCTAAGACACTTTTCTTCTATGGTTTTTCTTCCTCAAATGCCTCGTTTTCAAGATGTTGCCCAGGTTAGGTCCCAGTAGTCTGCTGTGGTCTAGGTTAGGTCAGGCCAGACTAGTTTCCAAATTATGTTTGTAATGGGGCATATCTCGAAAACGGGGCATTTGAGGAAGAAAAAACATTGAAGAAAAGTGTCTTAGAATGGTCCAAAATAGTGGGTAATGACAGTAAAATATTTATTATACAGTAAGGTCCACTTCTGTACCTTTACCCAAATAATGGAGGGGCTGGTCCTATATGCCTGGGCTACCAAAGCAAATCCCAGGAAGATGGGACCAGAGCTTACTGGACCAGGGAGTCTGGGGGCCTCCAACCGCCAAGGAGATTGGGGGAAGGTCTTTGATCCCACAGGCATTGCTGTGGGCCCAAGTCCACATTACCACACGAGCTACAAGTCCTATATCCAGTGTTGGAACAAATACCGGTATATAAAAAACATTAAAAATGCAGAACAGTTACCGGTACTTAATATCATAAAATCAGCATCGTATACTGTACAGTACATTCATATTCTCTTCCTCATTGTTAGGCTTCTCCTCAAGCACACTTCTCAGTCTCCATTCATTTCCAGAAAGCTTAGGATCCATATTCACAAAATTTATCAAGCAGTTTGATAATGATGACCACTGCATAGTGTACTCCATCAAATAATTCAGTCATAAATAATTTAAACGGTTCAGTTTCTATTGTTGGGGTGCTTAAAAATTCCTCTGAACAACTGTGAAACTGGCCCTCAGCCACAAAAGATACAAAAACAATTGTAAAGTTCGTTGTGTCACAGTATACAGACTCTCTCCCCTTGTTTTTTTATTTTTCTCTGCATTATTGCATAGAGACTCTTCCCATATATATATATATATATAGTATTAAGGAATTCACAAAGCAGATGGAGTTTCTAACCTGTAGAGTGACTGAATTATATGAGTGTTTATAAACCTGTGTTATTGCATTGTGTAGTTTGAAAAATTGGTTAGGAACTGTTAACTGTTATTACACATTGGCTAGCTTGGATCTTCCTTTTACAGAATCTAATGTTTTAATTCTTGTTTGTGGTATTATTGCAGGTGCTGGTGGCAAAGTCTTTGGCTGAGGATCATGTAGAAGGTGTCACTCAAAGCATCTTCCTTGTAAGTTTCAGTGTTTCTTTCAACACTTTCACTTTAGTTGTAGCTACAGTAGTGTATCGGATAAAATATGGTAACTGTAATTTCCATTAACAAATTACCAGTACTGTTACAGTACTGTATTAGTAAAGATACGAAAAAAAGTAACCGAGGACATTATATTGGAAATATTTTGTCCTGATTGACAAAATTTTTGAACTCTGCAACAAGATGATACCGTACTCATTGAACAGCTCAGGATAAACTCTACTGGGGAAGGGGAAGATTAGAGGAACCTGCTGAATGGTTTCACCTGTTATATAAAGATAGAGGTGCAAAATCAGGTCCAGTTTGATTCAAAATACATAGACATAATTCAATTAAAGCATGTTTACTCTGCTCAGCCAGAGATGAGGGACAAGTTGTAAGTCAGGCATGTCACTGTATCATAATAAAAATAATAATATATATGATGGGTAGCTATTGTATCCATCTTTAGTAACAGCCATAGTACTAGTGTATGTGTACTAATATGAGACTGATCTTTAAAAAATGTAGATATTCCATGTTTTCTCCCTCAGAAACATGTATGTAACACCCATGAGGTCTTTGGCAAGAGATTGTTTAACTATATTGCCAAACACTGGAGTGGGAAGAGTACTACCCCTACCACACCCCCATCCACTCCATCTCACATGGATGGAAAGAAGAAGGAAGGTAAAGAAAAGAGTAAAGGAGGGAATAATTGTCCACATCTCTCCAAGTCTGCCTTTCTTGCTGGTGCCTCACACATCATCTCACTTCTCACTGATAAAGCACAGATGGAGTTTTACATCAAGGTATGCAGTTCTATTTATATTTTGTTCTCCTATAAGCCCAATCTAGATAAGAAAGACATTAGCTCAAATAACTCCTTGTAACTCTTCTCATGGTGTCTTCAGTCCCAGTTTCCTTAACAATATACAGACTTTTATGCTTAAAGGCTTAGGCTGAGTGTGCTAGCCATGTGGCTTACATGAAAAGGAGCTGAGAATTTCATAGGCCTCAATGGAGGAGTATTTTTGTCTCTCCTTGTGTATTCTGATCTCATTTTTCCATCCCTGGGTCTTGAGCCCCCCCCCCCCCACCCCACCCAGAAAAAAGGGAAATAGGGTATTGATAATGATGATGTGCCAGGCAGGCAGGTAATTTCCTGGTTATCATCATCATTAATGACAGTCAGAATTTGTGCTGTTCAATAGAAAACCAAAGAGACTCTAATCATTCTCTGTTTTGTTTGTTGTTAGTCTGTTCCCAAGTAGTCCACATTTAGGCATACCAGTACTTTGCTTATGCTAACCAGTTTTGTGTTAATTACAAGCAGAATGTTATTAACTTAGATATATTCTGTTTCTTAATCCATGATGCTGTCTTATATTTCCTTGTTTTGCTTAGTAATTTAATCTGTGTTCATCTCTTACATTCCCATCATAAATATTCATTCTATATGTAAGACATGGAAAACAGATTTTCTGTCCAGTGAACAAACTTAATGTTGCTAAGCTCATCCTGTTCCACTATTGCATTGTTGTGTGTTCATGAAGTTCAGAACAGGTAATAGTTGTATCAGGAACATATTAGAGCCTGAAACTTTGATAAATGCAAGAATAATTCAGTTTGATTTCGCAGGTGTTCTCAGATGATGAAGAGAAGATAGGGCGGAGTGATGTGGAGGAGTTGATATTTGCTGCATATCACAGTTCTACTACAACTCACAAAACCTGCTGCCTTCCTGATGACATCTTGGCAGCTGTTGTCACCGGTGTTGTGAGTATTCACTCTCGGTGTGGTTAGATACTTATTTCTTGGGTTTAGGTTAGAAAGGAAATGGTATTGAGTGTGGGTTGACTGATAGGATGAAGCATAATACATTGAGGTGGTTTGGACAGGTGGAAAATGCAAGATGGGAAGTTTATAAAGTAGGTGAATGGGATTGAAGTTGAGGGATATAGTATGAAGCAGACTATCAGTCAGGTGGGGGAACAGGGTGGAATAATACATGAGAAAGAGAAATGTGAATGAGGAAGCAGTGTTGAAACAGGGCAACCGGGAGACTCTTTTGCTATATTCACCCTCTTGGAAGGAGTTTCCAGAAGGAGAAAGATATATGAGTTGATTGCTGTCTCTTTGTAAACTTATATTTTTACTGTCAGATGCATGGAAAAGGTAGTGTGAATACCAAGTACCTGCAGGGATGGCTTGATCAACATTGCCCTCGTATTGTTATGTGGCTCCACCGCTCTCTCACCCACATCCTCACCACTGCACACCGTACCATCCCTCTCAACACACAAGAGAATCAGGTATAGTAAATAAAGTAAGAATCTGTGCAGGGGGGTCCAGTGAAAATGAACAGAATCAATAGAGTTCATCTTGTGAATCAGACCACCTGACCCAATAGAATATATTGATAAACGTCATCATCAAATTTCTCTTTTTTACAAGAGATGAGAAGCTAATCACTCCTCGGTTGGGATGTCCAAGTTGATGTTCGTCTTTTAGGGATTAAATGGTGGCTGATGAGTATAGCATTCTTCTTTATAACTTCAGAGGATTATTTTGTTTAGAAGAAGCATTAATGACATTTAAAGGTTAAAACTGTTTTACTTTGCATGAAAAAAGAAGGTAATGTGTTCAAATTGAAGTTAAACAGATAAGAATTAACATCTTGCCATTACAGGAAGACCGGGAAACCCCCATCCTTGACTGCCCCAATAACTCCTCCTGTTTGAACCTGCACCCAGCCCTCATCTGGCTCCTCACCTGCTCCATCCCTCGACTCTACACCCGCCCCATCCGGGCCGAACAGCAGCGGAGACCGGGAGACTCCATGCCATCCTCACCTTCACACCTACTCCTCGATCCTCATGTCTTTATTGAAAAGATGGTTAGCACTGGTGGCTATTATTTTATTGGAGATATATTTCTTTTTTAACTTATAGATAGTGTATACTGTATTTTGCAGACACACTCATTCAGACAGTGGTTTGTGCTGTGACCAGACCTAAGAGATATTCCATGTAAGATCATTTTTGTCCACTACTTCTGTGTTGATAAAGTACAGCTTGTTATATACTTATATATAATATAAATTTCAGTAGTTTTATTCATTATATGTATTGCATGGAGAGAAATGATATGAGAATGATACGATGGATGTGTAATTTAAGCCTTAAAAACAGACTTAGATCAGAAGAACTCAGGGGAAGAATAAATCTGGACAGTATTGGGAGATGTGTTCAGAATAGGAGACTACGGTGGTTTGGTCACATTGAGAGAATGGACGAGAGTGCTTGGGTTAGTAGATGTAGAGCAATTGATGTAGCAGGTTCAGTAGGTAGAGGAAGGCCAAAGAAAACATGGGGGGAAGTGATATGGATGGATTTGAGAGAAAGAGGAGTTAGTAAAGAGCTGGCCAGAGATAGGTTAGCTTGGAAGGCTATTTCTAAAAACCGCCCAACACATGCCAGCATGTAAGACTGACGTTAAACCGGTTATGATGATGTAAAATGTTGAGTTGTTTGCAGGTATCAGCTGTGAGCCCCACCCACTGGCTGCCTCTTTACAACAGTGACACTGATGGTCTCAGCATCAACAGGTAGAGGCTCTGTGAAATGGCATGAGAAGTTGTAATTTTTTCATCACTGGCATCTTCATTTTGATTAAATTAATCATGCTGAATTGCCCAATGTTTTTTCATTGGTATAGCTGCCTGCACTAGAGTTTTTCAATTAAATTATTATCCTTTGTCTTAATGTACTCTTTTGACAGTTTTGCTTTGATAAGTGAGATCCTAGTTGCTGCTAAACTTTGTCAAAAGAATTTAATCAAGTTTCCATGCATGGAAGATGAAATTAGTGCAATCTTTGATATCATTGTGGGCTTGAAGCAGAAATATGCTATACCACTATGGTTGTTTACTTAGTACACAGGATCTATGAAGGAAGTACAGTATATACAATCAGATTCTAAAATCATATTCATTGTCACCAGAAGTCAGTGTAATTACTTACTCTGTTGTTACTGTAAAGATCAACCATACATACCTGTGAATATGAGCCTGTCTTGAGCCTATATCATCACATATACATTACATCCATCAGTACAGTACAAACATATTTTCAAAACCTTGCTTCCCAAAATATATTTTAAACTCTTAGGATTTTACTGTACTGTATGCAGTTTTATAATATGTATTTAAAGAATGTATTTATATCTTGTTTTTAATTGCATTTTCCAGGACAAAGCAAATAATCTTCATTATTGATTATATTGTTTATTTTGACATACAGGTTCCAGCACCATGTATTTGGATACCAGAGTGCAACTCTGATGTTCCTGACAGCTGAGGAAGGCAACATGTTTTGTTTGGCATGTGACCAGACATGGCGGGACTCTCAACACTTTTGGGGTGGTGATGACTGCCTCTGCCTCCATCTTACCCCAGAATACAAGATCATTGAAGGTACCCTACCTCTAATGTACAGTCAGATCATTCATAATTTTTTTTTTTATGTACATTACAGTATACTGTATAAACAGTTATTTCAAACTCTGGAATATGGGTGGTGCACAATTTTGCATTACATATTTTGTATGTACATTAACAATCAATAAAACTAACTTAACATTTCCACAGCTGGACCTAAGATAGCATACTTCAATGTGTCATCGCGAGGATACCCAACGGGGCTACAGGTGGGGACTGACTATACCAACAGAGCCCTCACATTGGACCTCGACCTCACTATGCTCACATACCGACGCATCCCACTCAGATTAAAAGCCATAGAGGTCTGGGGATGTGGCACTGTTGAAGCCAAGTAAGTACAGTAGTAGAATGGGGGGAAGTTATGGTAAGATACAAATAGGGTCAGGATGGTGACATTAAAAAATATCTTGGCTAAGAATTTACTACAGTTTTTGTTCATGTATTCCCAGCTATAGGGCACACAGTACTCTAGAAGCAAGAGTTTTTTTTTTTTTTTTTTTTCACATGTCACTATATGGTTGGAAATAATCGTATGCATAAAATTTTGTGATCATGCAGTTATGCATGTGTTCATACCTCAGTCCATCAACTCTAATAAAACTTTCCAGGAATGCACAAGTAGACCTCAAGAAGCGAGAATCCCGCGATACAGAGAACAGACGCAAGGTCAAGATCAACAAATCAGACTGGCTGGACAACCCAGACCGCTACCTGATTGAGATGGCGGGAAATCGTCTTAATTATGCCCAGTATGAAACCAACTCACCAGGAGGAGCGTCTGGCAACTAAATCACTGGATAAGAGGTTGGATGAATTGTATGTAGATGGTAGAGATAATACACTATTGATGATTTTCTCTTTTTTGCAAGAGTATCTGTATCTGTTGAAGTTTGGAGGGTAATATGGCTAGAAGATGTAACTGGGGATTTAAGTATTGCAGATTGATTTGGAAGGTGTGTTTAGTATGTAGCCTTGGCCTGTATTAAAGAACGGATTTATAGTACTATCCTGTAAAGCTTCAAAGACTGGACTGAATAGGGGGAAGCTGCAGAGATCTTTGAAATTTAAATTCTTGTGAAAATATTTCATCCTTAGAATTTAAGCCTATTTTGGACCTACTACCTAACAATGCAAATCTTATAAACTGTGTGTGTGTGCTTGCCTGCCTGTGTGTGTGTGTTGCAATGAATATTAGTAATAAAAAATGTATCTGAGATACTTTTTCAGATGCTGCGGAGAATTATTACGAACATTTTGTAGCACTATTTCTGTCCAGGTTCTCCTTTTTAAAATTATATTTGGAATATATACAGCTAAAGGAAACTTCTGGTCTTGACTAATGTACTGTAGAAAATGTACAAGAGTGGAAATCAGATCATCTATGGAGTACAGTATTGTGTAGAGTTTCCCTCACCAACTTCTAAATGGTTACTTTCAGACACCAGAAGTCGCCTTGCCAAAATGAGCAAATTTTAATGTGAAGAATTTTAGTTCATAAAGGTCACAGTTTGACATGAACTGTACAGTAGATTAATTGTTTATGCATATTAGGGTCTGTATCTTTATTTTAGTTTTTTGTAATCATCATTTCGTTTTAACGTTTTTATATTTCTGTACGAGGTTGGACTTCAGTTATTCGTATGAATGATAAATCTTTTTGATAAGATATGGAATACACAATGCTATATCATATAGTAGCTTAGTTGTCTCATTACACAAATAATCAAGGGTAAATCTAGGACCTAAGATTGGCCTTATTCAGTGTATGGAGGTGGCAGCTTTTATAATTTCTATTTTTTTCTCTTATGTTATCATCTACTGGATTCCCTCACTATAATATATCTCAGTGTATGATGTGTTGATGTATCTGTGGGCCATATTCCTAGTCTTGACATTACTCAAGTATTCAGAGATTTAGAAATTACTGTGCAATTGTCATAAAAATGTGGTAATGTAAGGAGCAAAAATGTTTTATATCACTCCTATTTATGATTAGCCTGTTTTGCAATATTCAATGCCTATTGAAGCCTTGAAATAATAGGCCTTGTTTTATTCTGTATTTTTCTACAACTTTTACCAATACTGTAGCCATATCCTATTACCTATGAACATTCATGGAAATTTACTTATTGAAAATACAAAAAAAAATTGTATTCTAATATTTACATTCATGAGCACAGGCAGCTAATTGCAAGGTAATTATACAGGGTGTCCTTAAATAATCTGAACAAATCCTCTTTAATGAACATGTAAATTTGTTCATATAATTTATTCACACCGTGTACTTATGTTCTAGGGTTTAGCATATTTCCATTGAATCTGGTATTTTGGCCTTGCTGACTGATCAATCTATGTATGGTTCAGTTGGTTATCCAGGCGTGAATACTGATTGTATAGTGAGGGAGTCTGGTACTGTACTTTTGTTTATTTCAGATCCAATTCTGAATTTTAGTGTATGATGTATTTTTTCCAGAGTTGTATGAAACCACCTAAATCCTCCAATGATAATAGCTTTATATGCTGTAGATCTCCTATTGTTTTACTTTAATAATAAACCTTTGATACCTTTACACAGTGTAGTACTGCCGACACAGATACTGCACATGATGTAAAGATACAATGCAGCTAAAGAAAATATGTGCTGAAAAGGTTGCTGTATATTAATTTATGGTGATCCACATCCACCAGACAAGTTGTCTTTTTTTTCCGTCAGTTCAAAGTTGTTAGCATGAATGTAAGTTCCACCTTGATATTGTCTTCATAGCAGGCTTTTCAACTTGAACTTGGTCATGAAAATTACTATAAGATATTAATGAGTTGTTTTGTCGGGTATCCAATGATGTTTTAGAGAAATTAATGATGAATATCATATTTAAAAATACTGTACTGTACTGTAATGTTTCCGTCAATTAATTCAAGATATGCAGTGTAAGTGAAAAAATCTGACACAATCTAGGAAAGTGTATCTGGAAATAAGCCTGCTACATGTATAACCATAGAAATGGAAACACTAAATACTGTAATGTTAATAAAACAAATAATTGGACATGATTTTCCCAGTTCAAGCATATCAGTTTATGTTTATTTATGTAATAGATGATGTACAGTACCTCATTTCGTGTATAAACTTAAATGACCTGTCAGAAACTACTTTGCCAATGCTTGTGGGTTTTCCATTGATAGTTAGGCAGATGGTAATTAGCCTAGAGAAAAGAGCATCTATCTGTACTTCATCAATTAGGATAGGTTTCTCATTATTTTTTTTCTTGGATATATACTGTAAATTAGTCACTTTTTTTTTACTCCTTAGCAAAGGCAAGGGTTAGCTTAGCAACATAGTCTTTCATGATAAATGTGCCAGTTATTCTGCTCAATATCAAAACTCCATTGTTTGACTAACTTCTGCTTAGTGTGAATGTACAGTACCATCGTAGCACCAACTTTGGAAGTATTTCTGTGGTGCCTTTTTTGGATTTAAGCAGGTTGTGAATAAATTATAATTAAAGAAAAGACACATTGCATATCAGGTTTGTCAACATCATCTTTCTCATCATATCATCAGTACCACTATGACAGATTGCCTGATGAAATTGGCCACACGAAAGGCAACTGAGTGGAATTCTATCGCTTTTTTTTACTGTTACCAGATCAAACAGTCCCCGGCAGCCATTGGCCATTGTGCCCGCCACCCAATCCACATAATTGGTAACAGTGTTTGCCCACAGTGTGGAAGGGGCTTAACATTATCGACAATGTAAACAGAGGTTAAGAGTATTTTGACAGTGTTTTCTTTCACTGTACAGTAGTACAGCAGTACAGTAGTCTCTACTTTTAAAGCTTAGTTACCTGTGCAAATTAAATCCAGCAATAATTCAATTTCCATGTTCCTTGGATAATATTTGGGTGCCAAAGTAACATTATCCTTTTCCACTTTATAATCAATACATGTTTTCCCTTTTTATTTATCAGTAATTACTATAGTATCACCACTATTACCCCCATCATCAGCAGCACATTATTATATTTTGTTTTATGTCTGGTTTCCATTCATTGAGTTGAAAATTCAAAAAGTCTCATCCTCTTCCCTCTCAAATTTTGTTAGTGGAAGATTATGTCTCATCATTCTGGTTGTCAGAAATTACTATACAATATGCATATACAGTAAACCCTCATTATATACTAGAGATAAGGGATTAATATCTATTTTGTCTAATTGAACTATTCATAGTGTAGTTCATGATGTTTACTATACAGTATGCAGTAGATAATTAAAGTCACAAACTTCTAGTGAAGATTAAGTGTACAGGAAGATTAAGTATACAGTACAGTACTTGACTGTTACACAAGTCATGATAACTATATTCAGTATTAATCATCATCATTGCCGTTGTCTTTTTCTATTTTATGTCTGTGGGTCCCACTCATGGGGTTAAATAATTAATCGGTGAGTCTCGTCCACTTTTCCTCATCCTTGACCAGCTTCAACTTATGGTCCAAGTAGACCACCAGTCTGCAATCATCAAAGGAAGTGGGCCATTATATTCACTTTTAGACTCCAATTCCTTTCAGTCACTTTCTATATTTCTTTCACATACAAGAGATATGTATGGTATTCATGGAAAACACCACTCCACTCCTCAGTGTGTATCTCTATACCTACTGTATAGTACTGTATTGTAAACTATTTATGGTGTGCAAATATGAGACACTGTATTTTGTATGTTGAAGTTTCTTTTACAGTAAGGGTTTACTCTATACTGGTACAGTGCAATACAGTATTTCCAAAGTACAGTAATCAATAATTTATAGGTTTTTCACACTTGCTTTGTTCTATTCCAGAGGAAGTAATTAATGATAAAACGAAAGAAAGACCAGTAAGATATTGTAATTACAATATATAATTCTTTACAAAAGAAGAAGGAATGTGCCATACTATATCTACATACGTACTTCTATTGTACCATTCTTTCATAATTTTATAGTGTAGCTTAATTTAGTAGTATACCTTGTTAGTATTTTTATTAATAATATTTGTGTTTTTGTTGCATGCTTTGTCTAGAAGTATGTATTGGTAGCAGTACCTATTGTAACAGGTGTTGGACAGAGAACCGGTATTAAAAGGGACACTTTCCATACAGATAATGAACCTTTTGTAGTAGGTACTGTATACTGTATTTTGTGATGATTTTTGTGTGAATGGAATAGAACATGCCATATTTTAGACAGTACAGTATGAAGAATTAATGGAGTCTTTCAGTACTTTCTTTTTTAATGAAATTATTAATGTTAAGTATGTTTTACATTCATACGATAGTAAAAGTATGGAAAATGCAGAATTCCATTTTTTCAATTTTCTTATTTAACACATTCCCACTCTTGGGACAGCCCATGGAGTCCAAACTGAAAAGGTACAACCATACTTGGATTCCTTGGGATGTTCATACTAAATATTCTTTCTATAAATTCTGTTGTGTAACAACTTGCTACAAATATTTGTATAGTGAGGTTGTCTGACAACTCCAACCATATGGCGACACAGTACACCTAGCCAGTCACTTCATTCACTAGTACTGTACAGTCACCAGAACTGCCATTTCTTAAGCAACAAAGTTCACTTCATGTGGACTGTTTCAAGCTAAATAATCACAGTTCTGAATATATGTGAGTCCTGTACCACATGTCAGTGCTGGCGAGTGTACATGATTTTATTTCAGCATCTGGGAGGAGAGGCTACACTTTGCTTGCCCGGCTGATCTGTTGCTTGTACATGTGTTCTGTATTGTTATATACTGTATTATGTATTCCATATTATTATATATAAACATGGATCTTTAAAATGGTCATGTTTGGAATTTTTTAATGCAAAATTCAGTGAGATAGACATACAAATACAGTAAATCAGTATACAAAAGCATCATAATTTTTCAAGGAGTTGGGGGGGCTCCAGAGATATGGGTGAAAAATTAATGAGGGACAGAATGATCAATTATCCAGTAAAATGGGTCACACTCACATCCACTCCCCCTTTCAAATTCTGGCATCCACAACTAAAGTCTCTTCACTTATCCTTGGTGAAAGGAGCCATTCTATGGACTCAGTTAAAACTGGGTTGCCAGCCCAACATACCCTTCTAGCAAATGTCTTCCTTACTTACATATCATGTACAAGTTCATTTCCTTCATCATTTTATTTTCTTACCAGTCACCTGCATGCTCACAGTAATATAGGCAGTGATGGGAAGGGAGTGGCCTCAGGGAGTGAATAGGAATGGGAAAGTGTTAAAACACGTCCTACTGCAATTCTGAAAAATAAAATTGCATTACTTCTCAATGAATATGCTCATGTTCCCATTATTTGTATATTGTATATTTATAGTTTTTGGAACATTTTAAGCTGCTTAAACTGATGCTTTGTTTTTTTATGGTAATTTTAGCAATCATGTACAGTATGTATTGAATTATATATTAATTGTGTAGTATTAACTACTGAGAAGTGCAATAATAAATGCTAGTAAAAATCCCAGAATGCTGTCCTCATGTGACTCAAAGGACTCAAAGATATTCACCCTGCACAATAATCAACCCCTTATGTTTACAGTAAAAGACTTCCCAGATGCAAGTAAGATTGTTTATCATTAGTCCAAATAATAATACAGTATTAAAATATAGTGTATGTTTTTATTGAAAGGAAGTAGTCTAGTTAATTTTAACTCCTCAGTATGGAGGCACTGAGTAAAAAGGTACAGAAGGAAAATATACAATGAAAGTATGAAGTTGCCTGAAAGTATGAAAGGTTGCAAATTTTGGTGTACAGTACAGTATGTTAAAACTTTTCAGTATAGGAAGGATTTAACATGTAAGCAGTAGTGGACGTTGGTAATGTTATTGCTATATAAATATCATCAAAATTGTGCCTTTGATGGCAAAAGATATCCAGTGAAGTGCAATCAGTTCTTTTCCGTCAATTTCAATGTACAGTACAGTGTACGGTACTGTACAATTAGCTTGGTTGTTAGGTGCATTTTCATAGCACGATAATCCCATTGCTTGTCAGGGTCCAGATTAATGCTTAGATATTATCATAGTGCAACCAGCATAGATTGGAAGAGGCAAAGTGCATCAAAACTGGTGAGGTTGTCCTTGGTGCTGTTATATTTCTCTTAGATATGAGTTCAGGTATCTGTAGAGTTGATGAGGCTCAGTTGTAATGCAAGACTTGTTTCCTGACCAGTACTTCCTCACTGGGCACTTATGTTTTGAGGCTGCATGCTGTACTGGTTAACTTTTATAATGCTCTATATTTCCCAGGAATACAAGTAGCATTTCGAATAACTACAGTAGGTGAAATTTTCAGAGAATGGTAATGCTCTAGAGAGATACTGTATGTGGAAATGATTCACATAGAGTAGCCAATAATTGTCTTACCTGTATTATGATGGACAATGTTTTTGTGCTTATTTTTTCTATTATTCACACAGTATGTTTAGATGGTATTTGAGAGCAGTTTAAAAAAACATAGGAAAATATTAGGGGGTAAATGGGGCTTTGTGGCAAAAGTAGGACTGGCCTGGGTTCAGAACCAAATACAGTACAGTAAATATTTGCAAGCCCTTAAAACTTATATTTTACTTTAGCGATGAATAACCCAAACCAATTATCAGTTGAACCGACAATACTTGTACTGTATTTGGGATTGTTGGTGTTGATGAGCTGTCTCTGTCCTTATTTTTTTCATTCCCTCTTTTCCCTTCTATTTCTTTCATGATTGCTATCCCACCTCTCTTATCACCTCCCTCATTTACATGGTCTTTCTTCCTCTGATCAATTCCCACGTTTCCCTCCATCTGATCTTTGTCTTGTGGTTCCCTCCAGCTCTTCATGATAAATTGCTTCCATTTCATCCCTAATTTATCTGCATATCTGTTGATATTCTTTCTATTGCTATACCATAAGTGTATTTTGAGACCAATGAAGTAAAAGTAACAGTATTTGATCCAAATATATTCTTGATTGTTTTTTCCACAATACTACTGTACTGTGGTTGTTCTTCCAGTGTACAATGTAAGTTTTTGTTACAATACTGTACAGTGATTGAATCTGTATTATTGTTTGTGATGAGTGAGAATACTGTATATTTAGCAACTAACCGTCCAGGTATACTCTGCCATATTACTGTATAGCGTTATTTTTTCATGTATGTTGATAACCATGTACAGTCGCGAACCAAAGTTACGGACCCCCCGTGGCTGACAGGAAGGCGAAGACAGTGTTATAAAGATATGCTGAACGATTGGACAAACTGGTGTATCGAATTGGTAACGAAACGTTGTTAGTTTCATTTTCACAAACTATAAACCGGAAGTCATGGAATATGAACCTCACACTGTCTTGTTACCAACCCCCATACACCAGTTTGTCCCATTGTTCAGCATATCCTTAACACTGCCTTCGCCTTCCTGTCAGCCAAGGGGGGTCCGGAACTTTGGTTCGCGACTGTACTTTATGTGACTGTTATGGTGTAGAATACTAGGCTATATATGGGAAGATAAGGACATTAGTACTGTATTATATGGAGGTAGGGAACCAGAGGAACATTAGAGATCGTGCTAGTATGTGTGTAGGAGCAGGCTGAAGTTGCTGATCCTTTATAGCTTGTCGCATCTTTTAGGTATGGCGATGGCCAAAAATTTGCAATATTATACAAAAAATGCAGTCAGCAGCATTTGTACTGTAGATAAATTTTCTCTGTGGTACCTAGAATGCTATTTTGGGCAAATTTGAATATTTGGAGATTGGGATGTACAGTACAATGGTTGGATAAAGAATGATAGGTAACTGATGCCACTATAGCACCTGCACACAGGCTGAATATTACATACATTCTTCTGGTTCTGTATATGGAAGGGATAATAAAGAATTATTTCACAATTAACTTTATTATACAGTACAATCCTGATTAGAGTTGGTAAAGTAACACTTTTTATTACTTAAACACAATAGCATTTCATGGGAAAGAATTTAAATACAAAGCTAAAAATAAAAATGGAAAAAAAATACATCTACACATACTATACATATATTTTGGGCAAATGAGTGAACCTTTTAGCAAAGTTGTTTGTGTATGAAGCCATCATATCGGTACCACACCACGGATGTTCTTGAATACGGACCCAATAAAGAAAAATAGATAATGGTATGTGTCACTGACTCTTGTGACTCCTTGCCTGACAGGTCATGCCCACAGCAATAACACTACACGGCTATTGTTTCTATTTGAGTTAAGAATTATAACCTACAAACACACCAATTCTTTACTGCTTGTGCTCATTTCATTAAAAGTTATTGACACGGAGGCAGACTAATATTATAATATAATGAGTGTTGGAGGGGCAGGGACACTACAGACTGGGTAAAATAACCTCTAACTTGAACTTGAAGTGGACTGAGAGGATTATCTCATGGTTTACACTGGTGAAAGTGCTTTGTGGATCCCCCCGGCCTATGAACTCATTGAACTGCTCAATTTGCTGTAATCCATTTCAGAAAGCGCCGTTGAAAAGGCCAGAAAGATTCATCAAAACAAAATTCGACAAGTGACAAGTCGACGACAACGTCTCAACAGTCAACAATAAAAAGACCGTCACTTACGGGCTTACGGCATGGCACAGGAGTCGTGATTGTGTGGTTATAACGCATAGTTTGGTGTTTTTACATAATACTAAACACTTTTCCTGTGTGTAAGATTATCCACTCATAGCCCAGGACTGTGTGGATGATTTCTGGATTGTTTATTTATATTACCAAGACAATGGCTGCCAGCAGGGTACCGGTAATCTGTCGGTTTTCACAGTTTTCAGTCGTAAGTAATATTTGTCAGTACTTATAAGTTTTTCGGTATTCATTGACAGACTTACCGTTTTGTAGCAGTGTTGCCAGATCCGGCTGGGTACCAGTATTTTGCCCCAATCATTTATTGTAACCTACTTTATCACGATTATTTCCCGGTATTTTGCCCAGGCTATAATAGGTCCCGGTAGTCTGATGCGGTGTAGGTTAGGTAAGGTCAGGCTAATTTGAAAATGCCATAGAAGAAAATAGGGGATATACCCTTTAGTAGCGGGAGCAATTATTATTCACAATATTTTATGTATCGCTTACTGGATCACTACTTTACTTATATTACTTATATTAAAAGTATCAAGGAATGCATGAAAATGTATAAAATGTGGGAACAATCCAGGTGGACCTCTTATGCAGAATTACCGAAAATAGTCTTAGAATGGTCTAAATTAGTTGGTAATGAAGGTAGAAAAAACATATGCTATAACAGTAATTCATTCAAATTTACTGTATTTTCAGTATTATTTAGTGCAAGGCCTGGTAATTATCTATACTATTGCCGTTTTCTATTACGATGTTTTTTCGGTATTTATTGAAAGAATTACCGTTTTGCAGCAGTGTTGCCAGATCCGGCTGGGTCCCAGTATTTTGCCCCAGCCATTTGTTGTACTTTATCACGATTATATCCCGGTAGTTTGTCCAGGTTAGGTCCCGGTAGTCTGCCCAGGTAGTCTGATGCGGTGTAGGTTAGGCAGGATAATGGGATCTAAACTTAACAGACTGCCGAGACCTAACTTTAGCAGATTACCGGGACCTAACCTTAGCAGACTACCGGGAATTGCGCAAGGTAACACTTACAGTATATCAAACCTACGGAAATTCGACCATAAGATCATATATCACAGTAAAAATTTGATATCTCACGCATGTGTGATTCGGATATAATTCTTATATTTCTAGTGTATATTCCTCTGTTTTGAATAATCTCATTTGGAAATGTATTATTTTGGAGATAAATCCCCGACCCACCTATCCAACAATCATGGGAGAGAGCATTGGGAATCAGGAGTTTTGGATTGGGGAATACAGTATACATGATTATTACCAGTAGTAAAGTGGAACCAGTCAGCTCTGGTCTGGCTAATTCTTGAATAGTAAATGTATTAACTATTATTCAGTGACTGAAATGACATTACTTTAAATTTAGCATATTTAAAACCCAAGGCAAGTTTTGGCAGATCTCTCTCATAAATTACAATGCCATCAACTTCAGAAGATAATGCATATTGAATTTCCTTTGCTCTTAATTGAGGTAAAGCATTGTTGCTATTGTGTGTCCTGTAGTGACAAGGTTCTTTTCCCAACAGAAGCCAGTGTGTGCTGCATCTTCTTGCCATATCTTAGAGCCACGAACCTCGTACATCTGCAATGACCCAAACCACAAGTATTTTGGAACTTCCACAGGATTGTCTGGGAAGCATTATAATCCCAAATTTAAACGGGATAGAAAACTGAAGGTAAAGTATGAACTCTACAAAATAAAATTCACCCATGAGAAAAGATATTCAGTTAAGAATAAGAAGTCTGATGAATTTGAATTTAATTAAGTATGATGTTTTGTGTATTCCTTGTGAAATGTTTGTTTATAAGTTGTGTGTGTTTTTTTATATATATTTTGTGATGAATTAAGCATGTGACATATAAAAGCCCAAAATTACCAATACTCAAGTGGAGTGCTTCTCTTGATCTCCCATAATGGGATCAATATATGTATCCATTACTTCCCTATACTATATTTGCTGGGTTGTTTATTTGTACTGTATGTGTCCAATTAGGTAATTATGTTTTGATGAAGCTTTCTATACACCAATACAAGTCATTCAAAAATTATTATAGTGATTGGTTGCAACAGTATTGTACTTAAAATGATAAGAAAAAATCAACATTCCTTTAATTGTCTGGCACTTTCTCATGCTATCTGTCAGTATAACCATTATATTTTGTTTTCAAAATTCTGATGCAAACTGCAAAAATAATTTACAGTAGCTAGATCACATCATTAACCCTTACACATCGGGATAATCCATATGGTGCATGTTAAGGGTCTATGATACACTGTATGACATGCATGATATTCTGCCAATGATTTTCACTTTGATAAATGTCTTGTGTTTGTAGACTAACTTGAAAGGTTTTAATAAATATTTAGATTGTTTTCACAAACACTTTTAAACCACTATTACAACCAAATTGTATTTGATCAAACTTGTTCTGTCTCATCTGAAAGCTGAAGAATTATAATTTGCCATAGTATTTTCAGATTTTGTCATATATTTATAGTTATGGAATGTATTACAATTATATATGTACTGTATGTATTGTACAGTACTAAAATTTAAAAATAAGTGAAAAACAGTTATATAACTTACTGTTACCATCTACTGCAGTATCAGCACCCAAACAACTAAGCAGCTCCATGTTGGAAGGTTGAACATACTCTGAACTCTAACCAAGTTGAAAGGGTGAAGATACTGTGAACTCTAACCATGTTGAAAGGGTGAAGATACTGTACTTTGAACTCTAACCATGTTGGAAGGGTGATGATACTCTGAACTCTAACCATGTTGGAAGGTTGAAGATACTGTACTCTGAACTGCCTTTTCTTCATCCCATACATATACTGGATTACCATTCATCTCGTATACTTAGGGAATCAGTACTGTACTGTGAGGGGTGACAGTATGATTTTTCAAAGAAGTGTGAATGCTTATACTGTACTTAATTTCCTTTGCAGTTCATAAAGATTGACTACCCAAATCTCAATGACAACAAAGATGTTGACGATATGACGCAAGATGAGATTCGTGCTAAGGTCAGTTATACTGTCCATAGTAATTAGTGTAAGTAAATATCAATATATATAAGATTCTGCCATGTTATGTTGAAAGTTATCTCTCTGTTTTCAGTTTGCCTAGACTGCCTCTATATCTCTCCTATCTCTCTTATGTACAGTATGCCTTTAATCGAAAACTTCATAATCCCAACAGCGAAAACTCCTTAGCATAAATCCTACTGAGGCTGAGCCTTCTTTAAATCTAGATAAGGACAGTTTAGGGCATAAGCTCTCCTGTAGGACAACTATTTTGGCAAAATGGGGAAGGTTTGCGAGGAGTTTGGTGTCAAAGAGTATTCTATAACTATTTTCATTATTATATACATTTTTAGCATCCTACTTTATTAAGTAATTCATACATGAGATGGTTAAACTTTGGAATTTTGTGCAGATGAAGGAGAGAGGGATTCAGCCAGTGCGTCCGTGGCAGGAGAAACCACTCTTCATCTCTTCCACGTCTGACACCTTCGAGGCCTATGTACCTCCTGAAGGAGATGGCAAAATTTCTGTCACCACCGCTGCAGTTAGTATCTATGTTGGATGGTATATACAATTTTAAAGTTATGTAGGTATTTTACTGCATTGCTTATTTTTTTATATTTTGTTTGGCTGATAGATATTTTTAGAACCATTGAACATTCATATAATTTATCCAAAATATATGCAAATAATTTGACATGTTTTCTATATTGCTAATGATCTTCAGTAATACAGCCAAACAATAATTCTTACTAAATCATATTGTACTAACTTGGTCACAAATTCCTTCTCTCTTCTAGCAGACTGGCTAATTGTAACCGTCTCTTAACCAATCATATAAAAGAGTGATGAAGCATTGTTGGCCATATAGTAAAGTGCAATTTTTTCCACAGTTGGGGTTTATGGGTGAATGCATTGTGGAAAAATGTGGTAATATATTACTCTGTCTTACAGGGAGCAAAGCAAAAACTGGAGCTCTTAGGAAAGAAAGGTAAATCAATGATGGCCATAAGAGAACTTCGGCAATTTGAAGAGAATTTTGAGGCCAACGAGTTTGCAGAGGAAGCTCAGCAGACCTATATCGACACTCATGAAGCACTGATAAAGTAGGTCCAATGTCTGATATTTTATACCTATTCATTGTCTACTGTTGCTTATTGTTCCATCTCACCATGGCTGTTCAAGATATATATGGATGGTTGTATGAGAGAGATGAAAGGCAAAGTGAATGGTCTAGGGGTGAAATTGAGGCTGAATTGAAGTAACTTGGTCCTTGGCAGCAAGTTTGTTTGCGGATGACACTGTGCTGATGGTTGAGAGTAAAAGGGAGTTACAGAGAGTGGTGGATGAATTTCAGTCTGTATGTAAACGAAGGAAACTGAAGGTGAATGTGGGTAAAAGTAAAGTGATGGTATTTGAAAGAGCAGGAACTGAAGTGATTGACTTTGCTACACCTTACAGAGTAGAAGTACCAACTGGGACTAAGTGTGAGATAACTCTGAGGGGTGAGAGGATGGAGGAAGTGAAGGAGTTTAAGTACTGATGATAAATTACAAAGAATTTTTCTTCCAGGCTTGATGAGGATCGCCTCCATCAGCTAGTAACAGAACGTGCATACCCTGGAGTGGTCCACGAGGTGAAATATAAGACTTTACGTTGGCAGTTCGTGAAGTCACTGGAACCTCCTCGGGTTGTACAAGTCCGTTGTACCAACATGATCACAAAGGAAAACGTCTTTGCTCAAGTCACAGTCCGTTTTCATACCCAACAGGTCAGTTTAGTACAGTATTGCTTATATCACAACCCTTGGCTAGTTTTTAAATAATACCATACTTCGTTCAGATGTGTATTACACTTCACTCTTTCAACTACTCCACACTCATTACCAATTGCCTTCTCACTCATACCACATCTCTCATACACACTCATTATTTTCTCCATCCCAACTAGTAAGTCCATATGCTCTCAAGTAACCCCCCAACGGGAATCGCCTTGCTGTGGTGGGGGGCTTGTGTGTCTCTGAGATCTGGTGATCTAGACTAGAGGGGGGGTCCGGCCCCTGCTCTGCCCCGATTTCGGAAAGAGAGGGTTTCCCATGCTAGGAAGGTCGCTAGTGAGAGACCAGACTAAATGGTTCCCATCTTTCATTTCTTCAACTGTCCCTCTTTTCTTTTTATTTCCTTTCTGCTTGCTGTCACACCTCTCTATCACCTTTATTCTGGCGCTATAGGACCTCCATGTTGCGGCGCCTAATATCCATCAATATCCAATATCCTCTCCAGTAAGTCATTTCCACAGCACCTATACTAAACTGATGAGCCATACTGCATGTCCATGTCTCCAATGCATCTGTCAGTGTTGGCAGGATTATACTATTTCTCAGTCCCTTTTTCACTTCCATACTCACACTTATACCCTTCATTATCCTCCCCAGTGATCCTATGACCTGCCTGCCCCTTACTGCTCTCTCCCTGATTTCTCCTTCCATGTTTACACAGAACTGTTCCCAGTTACTTGAATTCCCTTACCTCCTCCATCCTCTCACCCCCTAAAGTTATCTCACATTCAGTCCCAGTTTGTACAGCCACTCTATAGGGTGTAGCAAAGTCAATTACTTATGTTTTGGTCCTCTCAAATACCATCACCTTACTCTTACCAACATTCACCTTCAGTTTTCTTTGCTGACACACAGACTGAAACTCATCCACCACCCTCTGTAACTCCCTTACACTTGGCCAGCAACACAGTGTCATCCGCAAATAAACTTGCCCCCCAAGGACCATTCTACTCCATTTAACCTCTGTTTCACACCCAGGCCCTCCAGCTCTGCCATCATCTCTCAAGCGACCACCCATAAAGATATTGAACAACCATGGTAACATGACACACCCCTGCCTCAATCCTACACTGATATCAATTATTTATCACACTAGAGCATATTTAGGAAAATAATATAACTATTTATTTATGGTTTTTATTGAAGCACTGTTGACCTTGAGAGAGGGTGTTCCCCCTAGCCAACCACACTGTTAAGTTGGTGATTGTTTGCTCCTTCCTTCCCTCCACTCCCATAATAAGTGGAATCACACTCAGTCCTCTTATTGAGCCATGACACCCTCCTTTGTCAATGAAATTACTGAGAACTCCTGGACCTTGTAATGCTATTCATCTTTAATTTATGCATATTGAAATGTGTATTTTTATCTTCAGTAATTTATGAATAACTCATTCATCAGCAATAACTACAGTATTATGTCATTTCCATCTTTGGAGCTTCACTGCAGAGTAAATACTTAACATAAATTATGATACTATAACTTACATGATTATGCTAGTGTAAAAGGAAATTGACTTGGAGAAACCTGAAAAATACATACCGGTTTTGGCTTGTGACAAGGCAAAGTAGACGAGTTTCAAGTCTTAATAATTGTTTGAAAGAGTTGAATTTCAGAGACAACTTGAAATAGATTCTGGATTTATTGCTACCGAATTACAAATGCTGTATTATTTACAACATATTACTGTACTGTACATAGCTAACTGTAGACAGCAGTAATTTTGAGTTACTAGATATGCCAAAAACTATCACACCCATTGTATATGATAATAACTGGACCTTCTAATAACATTAGAGCCAAGGGAGCTGTGGCAAATATTCCTCATTGCTAATCAGTCATTTGCTAAGCTTATTATTTCCTTGCATATTGCAGATCTTGGCTGTGTATGACCGCTTTGGCCGGTTACAATATGGGTCAGAGGTGGTGGCACGCGATGTTTTGGAGTATGTTGTTTTTGAGAAGCACGTAGCAAACACGTATGGCACCTGGCGTATCCATGATAAGATTATCCCTGATTGGCTTCCTCCTCGTAGTGCCATCCACAGAACATACAGGAAGGAAAAGGAGGAAGAGCAGCAGGAGGAGGAGGAGTCAGCAGAACCCAAATCCAGTGAAGAATTGCAAAAGCCTGCTACTGAGCAGACTGCAGCTGCTACAAATTAAGATGAAGGTACTGTATGGACTCCATTTTTCATACAGAATGTGCAGCAGTATTGTAACTGTAGTGAGAATTATCTGAGGTGTATTAATGTGATGGCTATATTGGGATCCAAGTCAATTTCTTTTCTTTCTGTCTCCTCACTTGTGGTACAAGGTCTTTCTGGTCGAGCAGTCTTCTTTATAGACTATCCTCGCTGAGGATTATGGAACAATTTCACAGTTGTATATAATTATTAAGAACACACCCAAATGGTGATGATGTGCTAGTTCAGAAAGACCCTATAGTTATATGGTAGGAGACTAAGGTGAGGTACAGTTGCAGCACATATAGCTGTGAGTCCTTGACCAGACTACCCTTTATATACTATCAAGGACTATGTGCCATGACTATACAGCAAGTATGAAAGAAAAGGAAAGGAGGCAGTTTGAAAGAGGAAAGGAATTGGCTCAGATTCAAAGAAATGCCAAAACTAATACTTAATTGCTTGCATACTGGCTAGAAATAACCACTACAAGGAGCTCTCAAATGAGAGAAGTTGTTTGTAAAATATATATATAACTGCTGTTATAAAATTGGTTCTTTGACAAATTTTCTGTTAACTAAGTAGAATACTGGTACAACAAACGACTCTCAACAAGGAAACTTTTAATGCTATCACATACAGATGCTACAATATGGATAGAGTAAAATCTTGCCAAGAAAAAAAATAAATTTAAATCATCTGCAATAATGTACATATAGAAAGGTATTTTATTATGTAGCTAACAATGTATATATATTTATATAGTCTCTGACCCTACTCCTATAGAAGTACAGTATATATGAAAACAGCCTACCAAGTGTTCTATCTCAGTCAAGTTAGGCACAGGAAACCAGTCGCAAGATGAGCAATATTGGGCTCTATTGTAATGTGCATAAGAACCAATATGCTCTAATAATGCAAATCTATGTACTGTGTATGGGCTTACACAAACTAGATAAAATTAGTCTGAATTACATCACAGGCAGAGTTGGGCACTAAATACATTTTTTACTATACAAATCAATACAAATTTTAATAAGTATTCATTAATACATGATTTGCTTGTTGAAGCCATGACAATTATACAAATCACTTGCAATATGTTCACTGTTGTCAGATAGATGATGGATTTATGGCTAAATGAAGTGGTAAAAAATATTTGCATTTTAATATTGAGTACAGTAGACTCTTGATATAACTGATTTCCGATATAATGATCTCTTTGTTCTGGCTGAACTAGTTACAGATATACTGAATGTTGTTCAGTGTGTACGATGAATGGGATGAGCAGAGTAAACATTATTCTCCCTCTCTGTTGATTTATTTCATATTAGAGAGTAATTGACTGAACAAAAGACTTCCTGTATATATCGAACTCGGTTATCTATAGAGGACAGAAATACTGACCGTCTTTTATAACTAACTCTCAGATATAACTTTGGGCCCTTCCCCCCCAAACTGGCTTGTTATATTGAGAGTTTACTGTACTTAAATACAAATGTATTTTAATACTGCCCAGCTCTGATCACAGGATGAATATTACATGTATTTTATGAATTGTGGGAAACCAGAAACCATTAGACATTATATTCATATACAGTACCCTGCTATTTGAATATACTGTACATGTATTCTGTACAGGTTCTAAAAACTTATTCAGCACCCCATGCTCCAATACTCTACACAAAGATCACCATTATAGATGGCCTGAATACATGTATAGGCGTCTTTCTGTTGTCCATCAAATACTGTACGAGCCTTGCTTGGGTGAAATCAAGATTTGGTAGGCGGTACTGTTTTTGTAGGACAAAGGGATACAGAGAAGCGTAATGCAAGGTCCAGAGCAGTGATTGGGGCAGCTTGCCTGTTCTTGGAAATGTAAATAATGCAAAATGGCAGACCTCAAGGACATGAATTTACATGAATATTATTTGCAACAGGCTGTAAAATAGAGCCACTTCAGCACAAAATAGGCTTTCATGAAAATAATTGCAGTTTAGAGTACATTATATATGTTCATTCCTGAAGACACATGAAAGTGATAATATTGCATATAAAAATATTAATTAGGCCCTGAAGGGCCTTGTGGCACTCTTTGTATCCCAATCCCACGCTTGGACAACAAGACGCCTCTCTGTGTGGCATAATGTATGGTGCTGCAAGGGTGCCAAATAACTTTTTCGAGCCTATGTATTGTTAACCAAAACAACATGCTGGCAGGTTTACTAGACTAATCATATCCATGTCAAATGTTTTATATTATAAAAAAAAAATGCAAAATTTGATGCCTAACATTTACATCACAACCAACTGTTCCAAGGACGACAAAACACATGAAAATAATTCAGTACTAAGCATCAGATTATGCTGAATCATGGTCTCTTCGAGTATCTGAAATACATAATTATGCAGCAAAGAGCCAGACTTGACTTTTCCCTTTTGCACTTAAAAAATCCTGAAAATATTCTCAATCTGTTGAATATACAACATACACTGACATGATGCAGATATTACTCCATGTGTGGTCTAGTGGGAGTTCCACACCAGGTTGTTGTTGAAGTCCCTCAAGCTGTCTGACCAAGCAGCCCCGAACCCCGGAGGAAGGCCATGGCCTGAACAGGGCTTTCCCAGTGTCCTCGGAGAGTGTATGTTGGCAAGTGTGATTGTGTGCATTGCAGTCTTCCATAATGTGTTTAATAGAATGGGGTGCTGTGCCATAGAAGGGGGCTAAACATTCACAAAATCCCCCCGCCCCCACCAAGGGGCCAAGGGGGAGCATGTCCCTGGGAACGGCTTTGGTCACCCAGGCAATACCCACTCCAGGTATTCTTGCTTAGGTTCTCTGAGGGAGGTAGTCATGAAGTATTTAACTGTCGTACTTTCACTGCAAGTAAGTTGGCTCCCCTACATTATATCACCTAACTAAAGTATTCCAGTCTCAGGCTCTTACCCCTGAGTGGATTAATATGGGACACGGATTTAATTCTTTGCCTTTGTGAAAACAAGACACAAGAGTATGAAAAATATCAATGATATGATGTAGATACAGTAATACAAAATGTGTATACATTTTAGATAATTCATCATTTGAAAACCACTAAATGTTACTGAAATATAAGAATGACAAATATAGCAATGCATTGAATGTTAGATAAAATGTGAAATTGACACAGACTAGACATAATGGAGTAAAGCACAGAGTAACAAAGGAACAATATATCAAGTAAATGTTCAAGTGCAGAGAGCAGAGAAGTGGTTAGAACAAAGGGCTAGTAAATCTACATGAAGAGGAAAAGCAAACTATATTTACAAATATAACCAACCACTTCTCAACTGCCTACAGTGAGCTCAGTATTGCCACCTCGCACGGAAAGTATTGGTCAGACCTCATTACTTTTACACTAGGAACGACATGCCGATTTGCTTCTGTCAAATTTTATGGAGTGGTTACACTAGTGAATATAATGTACTGTCAGCCAATTCTTTCACTGCAAAAATTTTAGGGTCTACAGTACTGGGTGATGTCATCATGCATATACAGTAGCTGCAATAAACATTAATGAAAATAATCATTTATTCAAGTTTTTTACTGTTAATATTTGGTACATCCTCTAGAACGTCTCTTCACTTCCTTCAGCCACTTGGGCAGTGACAGTGCAAGTGTTTGTAGGATTTCAGGTGATATTATTACCCAAGATTGTCAATTTCCACGTGGGGTCACGCCTGGCCATGGTTGCCAATTTAGCACTTTTTTTTCTAGCCTAGAGGGATAATTTCTCGTGACTACGAGCGAGCTGTGAAATATAAGATCATCAAGTGCTTATTTCCCTCAAAAATTCCTCTATACCTTGCCTGTATAAAACATGCTAATTTGGCAACCATGGCCCAGGCGTGGCCCATGAGAAAATTTGCGGTTGTGGGCAAAAATATCACCAGAAACTCTATATAAAAACCCGCCGTCACTGCCCAAGCGGCTGTAGGAAATGTAGAGATGTCGTGGAGAATGTACCTAGTATTAACAAATAAAAAATTCAATTAGTGATGTATTTTATTGCTGTTATGTGCGTGATGACTTCACCCGGTAGATAATTTTGGAATTGGTGTCTGTGTGATTAACTGTTGATAATTCAACAGTAGCAATATGTGAATATATAAGTATGGATGTACTGCCTGTACCCACACAAATGTCTGCTTTCTAGTTGAATCAGATTCCGATCACTGCCAATAGAGCTGTTTACTTGGGAGACAGGCATACAAACCACTAGGCCATGGATGTTTCTGAATTATAATGTCTTGAATGAATGACAGAAGTTTTACAGCATGACTATTCCCAATGTATTTAGAGGCACATGGAGATGACATGGATTTTTGGTAGCTTGAGTTTTCGACCGCTGATATATTAATTATCACATACTAACACTACATTCATCAGTGTAATCATCATCGTCATAATAATCGTCTCCAATAATACAAATGGCGAGGATGATCGGTAAGTAGTTTGCAGGAGGTTATGACTCATAACTTATTAGAATAAGAAATAAGTCACATAAACATGAGAAAACACCAATAATACCTGCACAGAAGATCCCTAAAGCAATCGAAAACTCAAGGCCAGCTCTAGTTTCTTTACAAGAAATGAATGATTACATTGAAGTGTGAAAAGTAAAATCCCAGATTTTGAAATAGTTCCCTATTTAGGTTTCATAATGCATTTTATAATAAATACAATAATTAATTATCCAACTTTAACTGATACCTTCACAATAAGAATCAGAACTCGTTAATTAACACAAAGTAAACAACAAAGACAGGGTTTGCAGCCTTAAACCTGAAGCCAATGCAATGTACCTTAAGATTGAGAACATTGTGTCTATATTATCTACACAGGGAAATGATGAAATATGACCACAGAAAGTCCAGCAGGTACTTTTAACGCACGCATGCACTTCAACGCTAGATATATCTTAAACAAATAGATAAAATTTTAAACAACTTAATATGTACATCATCCAAGCCATTCCTTGTTATTCCAGATCCTTTAGGACAACTCTCTCATACTCAAAAAATATTTCACTGAACTGCTGAAAATATTTTATATGGCATTCTAAAAAACAAAACAAAAAACAATAGCTTGTTTTACTCCAACTGAATAAAACAAACTACTATATTCAACACTTATTATCTCCAACAACAATCACTCTTATGTAATTCCACTACCATACTGGGATCACCGACCCCACTTGCTGAATAATGATGATGCACAGTTAACAGCAAGGAGAATCCAAGTACAAATGTTTATATGTATAGTGAAAGACAGATAAAGTAACAGACTATGATACTGTGGTGCACTATCAGGTCCTGATATGACTAGTTCATGGTTGAGAGTGGGAGGAAAGGGAGGGGCGGGCTGCTCCAGGTTTTGCCGTCACCCCCACACGGCCTAGATCCTATATCATCTACCCTTATGTCACTAATATTATCCTAAGTACCCTCCTCTCAGAAAAGGTACAAATTGCTTGCAGGGATTTTCAGAACCCAATCCACTGTTAGATCTTTCCTCTCATTTCCTTTGGTAACCCCAGGATGGTCCTCTAAACCACTATACTTAGTAACCTCTGTATAGCTCTCCCCTAGATCTACATCAAATTCAGCACAGTAATAATTACAATAATGCAAAAACCAGACACAAGCCATAAAGGACATTTGGTACTTAGAATGTACATGCAAATTGACAAATGAATGTAAAATTGGCACATGCAATATAATACAGTAAGAGCATAAAAAAGATAAAAATAAATGCACAGTGCACATAGTCAACACAAGTCACTTTGGACTAATGTGACATAACAGAGAAGCAGCCATTTGGGGGAAATACACAAGATCTATTGTCAAGGTTACAAATGTAAATACTGTACTGTACACACACATTTTAGAAACACACACATGGGACACATCACACCACACAATGAAGACCACATGGCACTAAATTACACTGAGAGGCATCTGAGAATACTAACATGTAGGGGGAAGTAACAAACATTACAATTTCAGAAAGGTAGCAGATGCATTGAAGAATATTGTTTTGGTTAATGGATACCGTAGTTTTCAAGGTTTATGAAAAACGTCTCGGGTAAGTTAAATTATCACAATACTAGTACCAAGCCCAAAGGGATCATTTGCCACTACAGCAGACATGAGAGGTGTAAATATACTAAGCAGGAAAAGGGGGTAAGATCAATCTACAAAGAAAAGCTATTTGGTGAGGAAGGCAAGTATGGGACTAAGTGTATGTGGCATGGGAGAAAAAATATAGGAGTTTCGCAAATATGCTCAGCAGAAATGTGAGGACAGCCAAGGACAAAAGAAAGGATGGGAAAGACAACCAATGAGTGGCTTTCAGGGAAGAAGGATCTTGAGAAAAATATTTAACATCAAGGACAAAAATATGGGAGATACGGGTAATCTGTAATGTCAAGAGAGCAGAAGAGGCACCCTCCTATTTAATCACCTCCCTCATCCTACAGGGTCTTCTATGGCTAAGGCAGTCTCCTTTCTTCCTGTTACATTAATTGATTATTAATTATTCAATATTATTCCTACCGAGATAGACCATCCAGATTATGTCACTCCACTGAGGTTATAGGAAGGAAATAGCCCTTGCTTACACTATATTTGCACACGGTGGCAAGTTCAACTTGAGACCCACAGCAAGATGGTATGTCATAATCTTAGTAATCCTAGTACAGTTCTCACTAACCATCTCATGTTGTCACTATCTTCTAAGTCTAACCATGCCACCATCAATGCCATCCTCACTCTTGACCTAACTATAACTCTTACTTGGTCCTCCCTTGTTGATAATCCTCACCTCAGGTCATGACATGTCATCATAAAAATCATTTGGCCACCATCTTAACCCTGAAGCAGCCTGCACCATGCTGTCACCAGCCCTCCACCACTCACTGCACACTATGGGATAAGTTATCTAAAGTTTTTAAATATGAAATGGACAATAGAAACCTTCAGGACTATTTCTCTTCAGTTATGATACAATATTTCTAATAGTTGTAGATTATTAAGGGTGAGGGAACACAGTAATTACAGTATGTTACTTGGGATGAAACCTTTTAACTATACTGTATTCCTAATTATCTAAAGTCAAGACACTCATTCATGCATACAACATTTTTGACTGAGGGAGGGTGGCAATAGAAAGTTAGGTCATACATTTTAATCTCTTCCACTTAGTGGAAAGTTATGCAATTAGGTGTTTCGTTCTGCTTTTTTGTTTTGATAGTTGACTATCTTGCAGAACAATGGTAATGCAATTATCTACTCTGGTCATCCAAATTTTTGTATTTTAAGGTAAATATTGTAACAAATGACAAACTACTGTACCATGGTTTCAGCTACATTACATGGTGCAAATACTGTAATATGACCTTGTATTAATTACAATAATACAAACAAAATACAACTCATCTTAATCGGCAAGAAATACAGAATATGGAAAATACAAAATTTAGTGGCATTACTTGGAGTTAATGTTTTCCTGTACTGGCGTAAGGTAATATTTCACAGAATTTCATTCTTTCAATGTCCTTAACATTTCTTGCTTCTTTTTATACTTACAGATAGCACATTTACATTTGATATATGGTAGATGTCATTTACCGTTACATATAAAAATCAGTAAAATATAAGTATAAGTGTTCTCATGACACCTGCAAAAATACAGCTTTATTTATAAAACAAAAAGTACAAATAATTTGACTTTATTACCACGATTGGACGTCTTTGCATAACACACCACAAGCAAAACGCCTCCTTGAAAAATATATAGTGCTTTTCCAATTTTTCATAAATTATAAGTCAGTGTTCTATATACTGTATACAGTACAGTATATAATATACATACAGTAACCCCCATAAGTTAGCATTATATTACACGTAGTTGGATTACATGTAAATCAGCATCGCAAGAAGAATTTTTTTTTTCTCTTTTGTTTTTGGTAATTAGTAAATAACCGAGAAAAGTAATTTTTAAAATAAAAATATATAAGATGCTTTTAAAAGAATTTTTTTGGCCCAAACTGTTTTGGCATCATACTTTTAACAGCAGTGACTCAGTGATCAATCTAGTCTCACAATAAAAGTGATAAAATGTTTAATGCCTGTATTTTTTTGTTCTTTTTTAACATATTTTCCTCACTTAATATGTGGGCTTAATGGGGTTGATAGGTTTTGAGGCCTGTACATAAAGTATCAAAAGATTTTGTAAATTTCTGTCCCTTCTCATAACTCTGAATCAATTTTATTATCCCCCAGGGATGGGGGGGTGAAGATACTGATGATGATGAATATTTTAAGTGATACACTACAGTACTGTAGTCATGTACGTACTGTACATAAAAAAGTTATCTTGTACCTTCCACAAGGCCCCTTCTGCCAGCTTGTATTATTCCTTGGTTTTGTCTGGAAAATGTTATGTACAAAACTTAAATTTTCCCCACCCCAGTACACTACCAAATTTCAGAAAAATTAGAAAAGTGGAAGATGAGAGTGCACACTGATCCAACTTATGGGGTGTTTTCCTGTACACACCGTATGCTGTATTATCATAATATGGAGTCCTGTGTACAAACATAATAACATTAAAGTACAAAGGAGATATGGAGGGCAGAGAATGGTACACGACTATAATATGTACAGTAGAATTCCAATGATCCGACTTCCAAACAACTGATTTGTCCAAACATCCGACTTTTGCTTCAAATGTCCCAAGTCGGATAATTTTTAAAATCTTCCAATCAACTGACCTTTCCGCGTTTAATTATTTTATATTTTTTCTGCTATCAGTGTGACGCACTAGCTAACTGAGGAAGTGGTAGGCAGACTCTATTGGACTGTACACAGTCAATTCAAATAATGACTGAAGAAATTATTGACATGGTTGTCAACCCAGATCAAAAACATCACATAGACAGTAAAGATGATGAACATGCAAAAGTGTCATGTAGTAAAGCACTAAAGGTTTGGCAACTTCCATTTCTTTTATGAACTCGCATGATGCTAGATGAGCATCAATGAAACAGTTAACTTTGCAGGAAACATTTAAAAGAACAAACAAGCTCATTTGCAAGCCTCCAACTCCTACATGTATTACTTATTATTGTAGGTAATTGTCCAAACATCAGACTTTTCTGATAATCCGACCTCCCACAGGATCCACCAAGGTTGGATAATTGGAATCCTACTGAATGATAATAAAGATGTATTTTAATTATTCCTGTTGAAATTTTAAAAGTTCATTAACAGTCTTGATCTTTGTAAATATTTCTAAACTGTCATACAGTAAAACGATCAACTTCGTGTTAAAACAGACTTTGATTTTATGCACACATAGAAGAGAGATGTTTTTTAAAAATTGCACACTATAGGAAGTTGAGAGTAGCTTTTTCTCAGCAAACATGAAATACAGTATTCTAACAATCCTGATAATGAATATGGTGCTCACTAATCACTAAACTATGGTAACACTGATAAAGTCTGAAACACAACATAGGAACAACAATGAGAACAGTATATAGAACAGATACACTAAAATATGATAACAAATATACTATACTGTACTGTATAAGGATTGCTTACCTCAGTATTTTATTATTTTTGTAGTGTACAGTATTCATATTGTTTTTCCAATCAGATATTAAAGAAATAAAAGGTGAAATTCATAAACATTAAGATTTTACACAAACCGTATTTATGTACCAAACATTTTAGTAATTTCTTGGAAGATTGATGCCTCGTGAAATAATTATTTGTTAACATTACAGAGTAGAAAGTATAGAGGCTTGCTACAGATTACTAAGGATACCAGAGCATTATTACGTGACGTGTTTCAATAAACTGCGGGTCCAGCAATGACACACCAGTCATTATCACACAGATGAAGAATGTATACCAGTTATAATTATCACACAAAGAAGAATGTACAGCACAATGAGTATCACACGCAAGAATTCTTAAAGTTATCACATAGATTTACAAGGATTTTATCACTATCACACAAACTGGCAAGCAAATTTGTTCTAACCAACTAAAAAATACAGTCAAGAATAGATTTGGTTTGCAGCGAAATGTTACTCAGCACATTAATAACTGTAAATACTGTATTGTAATGCTAAGTGACTTATGGTCCTCTTAAAAGGGAGATACTAGTTAGGAACAAGAAAAACACAAAATTCATGAGTACATTGACCATCATGGCCAATACTGCAGTTCATATATGAATGACCTGGGAGGTAAGTATGAGACTGAGGTAGTAAATTGAAACTAAACCAAACTCAGCACCACACAAACCGAGCAAGACTCATATAATTATTTTTTATACTGTAATAAAGATCTACTACATGTGAAACTTTCATAGCCAAATAATAGTAACACATTACAACTCCAAAAAAATATATATACTGTACATGGTTAAGTATCAAGATATTTTTATTTGTCCTGCTACAGTATATGTACAGTATACTGTACTGTAAACATTATCTATCTATCTATCTATCTATTTATAGCTCTACTCCTTACTCTCTCCTAGAACTCCCTCCAAAGAGATGATCAGATCATGGCAAAGGAGTTTCCAGTTCTCCCTGTTCCAGCACTCCTTCAACTCTCGGTCAATCCTTCTTTAAAAGTGAAATACTTCAAAAGAAATTTAATATAAATATTCTAGTACCACTGAATTAAAATCATGTGGCCCCAGCACCATAATAGTAACATAAATTACTATTACCAAGTACAGTATCTGTGAGGCATTATTAGTAATATAAAGTACAGTACAGTATACTGTAATTAAGAGTTAGCTTTTGTTATCTCATTTGCACATAAACTTTCAGATGTAGAACATGGAGAATAATTTAATTTTTCACTTTTTATAAATGAACAGGAAAAATAACCAAGCTCAGAAAAAGGATGATGAAGAAATGTCTATAAATAATTGATTATTGCACTAACACTTACACTCTAATATGCACAAATCTTGACGGTAATTCTTGACTAATAAGATGTATTTGGTACAGAAACGAAAGACTACAAGTATCCTAATAATAGTCTATGAATAATCTTACAATCACCAGATTCAAAGTGATGGTTGCTTGATTAGTTCTGTCATTTAAAGGTATTTAAATAGAAGGCAAGAGAATGTATGAGTTGTCAAATACTGTACAGTATTCAATACAAATATACAGAACATCTCTGGAGTAAAGAATACTATTTTGGCAAAAGATTTCTGAAGACTTTTTCAAATCAACTTGCTCCAGAAAGGCATGCCCAATGTGTAACTGTCCCAGTTTATTTTGTTTCCCAAAACTGCACTGAAGTTAACAACAGTTGTGAATTGGATATGTCTCCTTGAAGCAATCACATCTTGAAATTCTCTTGAGAATCACTTGCCAAAGTGGTCTTTTATTCTGATGATCACCCTATGTAGTCTAATATCAATTAAAAGTGATGCCAATAACTTGCATTTCTATGGCAATATACTGTCTCTATTAAAAACTGTAATTAACACACCTGATAATAATCCCGTAAAATGGGCTGTAAATGAAAATTTACATTTACCTGCTAGACTATTTGGTAAGTAGGCTACCATACTAAAAGTAAATATTTGGTTAAGTAGTAAAAGTAATATACACTTTTATCAGTACAGGTAACAATACAGTACTCAATACAGTCATAGTTTTTAAATAGATACAAAGCAGCAGCAGTAAAAGTCAAGTCAGGCTGCTTTTGTGTTTACGTAAGAACATCACAGGAGGTAGTGGTGGTAGGATTAGTTTACAAGAAAAAGACTCCTTATGTAGTATTTTCATACAGAAGAAGATTTAGAAAGCCACTGGAAAATTCTTAGTCTGTATTATCGGGACTAACTAACCGTACTATTAATGTACTGTATACTATAGGTGGTATAGGCTAAGGTATCAATACAAATTTCAATAACCTGTGAACCAATATACAAATAAAAATATTGAGATGTATTATTGTAGGATAATTTTATACATTAATGTTATTCAGTATATTTGCTGATGTAATTAATGTATGTACAAACTAATCATTTTCAAGTGGCTCCCCAATGAAAACTGTGAAAGACTTGTGTTTCTATGACAAAGCCCGGCTGGCCACTAAAAACACAACAAAATTATATGAAAAAGGAGCTCTTCAAATACACTTCTTATAAATGCAATACAGTACAGTCTGCTTCTGGCTTGCTGCTCAATTATGAATTTACTATACAGTATTCCATATGTTGGCTACTTTTATTTTCTTTGTAAGGCAAAGAAAATACTTTATGGTATGTATTATACACTAAATAACCATGCTTCAGAGAACTGAGTATGATTAATGTATTTTCATTTATACATGTGTCAATTATGAGAAAATTAGAACAATTTTTGAAGAACATCCATACATAGCAAATAGTAAAATACATTTAGCTTATACAATCTCCCAAACCGTGAGGTTGTATAAATTGCATAATGGGCATTACAAATGTGAAATATAGAACACTAGTACAGTACTAAGGTCTTGAGATGATAGACAAACATATACAGTAATCAAATGTAAAGCTGTGTTGAGATTTGACTAGTCCATTATTCCTTCCATTAGTAAACCTTATACAGTATATCTCTTGGAGACCATAACATACTGGTACTCTTCTCACTTAGCATCCTCATCATATACATTATCTTTTTGATCTAGTTAAATATCATTCCACTCTTTATATTTCTGTGCTGTTTCTTTAACATGTAAAGAACCCACAGCTTAACCTTATCAATGACTCCTATATAAAATATATCTAGTTAATGCATTAACAAAATAGTGTTTCCCTTCCCAACTACAGTACTGTACAGTATAACAAATACAGTATAATGCTGTAAACTGTACTAAGTTTAATCTGTAGTTAATAACAAAAATTTATATAAACTCAGTGCAGGGCACTTCCTCAAACTGTTAACCAGAATAAAGTAAGTAAGAATATATACTATAATTCTGGTCCTGGAGTGGCGGCGTCTACCTGATGAGTAACTCAAAATTATCGTTAACTCTTAATTAAAAATATATACAGTATATCACTGTAAGCTAAATCTAGATCTCTAAATCAAATTTGTAAGTCAACATAAATAAAATCATTAATATAAAATCCAGTTTTAAAAAGAAATTCTGTAATCATGAGATATGTGATAAAGTTAAAATAATTTTAAATATACTGTATACACAACATAACCAAGTGATTTACATTTATTTATGAATTCTCAAATCAAATTGTGTTTGCAGAACAAGCAACTTGCAAGAGATTTGCAGAAGTGGAATGTTAGGGTTAGAGTTTGAGAAAATGCATTTACAGTGGATTATTGTTTGTGTTGCACGCCACTGCATAAAACAGACTCCTCATCGTCATTACAAAGTAATAATAATAATTTTAAAAAAAAATTATAAGTCATGATTGCCTTTCTTAAAATTCTGCACTAACTTGAATCCTCTCAAGAAATGAACCTTGAGGTTACCATGCATCCTGGGTGTAGATTTTTATATCAAGTTGAGCACATTCTTTATCAAGAAAAATTATAAATTTGTGTCCATGCTTCAACCTTAGAGAATCCCAGCCTCGTAAAGAATATCAAGAAAAGGAAAATACCAACCAAGCACATTACTTTAGATGGGTTTGGCACCACATCAAGTTGAAAAATCACATACTGTGTATTGGAGTTGAGACTTAAAGAGGGTTTCTGTACTGATGTCTCACACAGTCTCCAGCTATACTGTATTATGTTCTCTGACACTATACAGTTATATAAATATATATATATATACATGTATATGTTTTACCAATATAACAATACAATCCATCACTTTAAATAATTATCACTGACTGAATACATGCACTGTCATCATTATAATTTAGCACAGCCACATATGCAATAACACCATTATTTGTGGCATACAGTATTTCAATTGTGTTCCTATATGACCATATATACCTGTGCTTTAAATTTAAGCTAATAACAGTTATTTGTGGGGGAAAATGGATGACACTTCCATTAATATTTATATAATTATTGCCCATACAAGCAATTTTCAAGCCTTTAGAGCAAACATAAAATGTAGCATGTTTTGTGAATGACCTGAGAATGCAACATTGTGTACTGAACTGATGTAATTATCAAGGTAAGAGTAAAAACATAAAAAGCATTTTAATTGTCTACACAGTATCATCTCTATCTTTGTACAATATCTTATTTCTCTTATATTTCCAATCAGGAGAGGGAAGCTATTTTCTTTTTATGTAATGTCTCAATCCTTCTTAGATGTTATGGTATCTGAAACAATGACCAAAATGTGGGGCAAGACATCTTTTTAGTTTAAAAAAATGCACACATGCACATGTGCTGTACAGTATAGTACTCTACAATCAATTTATCTCAACAGTCCTTTTCGAGTTTTGAATACTGTATAAGCAATTTCTACTTTTATTAATTGCTACCTGCACCATATGTTAATTCATAATCAATACAAGTTGTTAATGTCCTCTCTAGTAATATAAACCACTGCTCATATTAGTTATCAATTCAGCCAAAAATGAGGCTCATGAAATATCACAAACTTTAAGGACTTGCCAGGTTACACACAAACACCCAACACAGAAGAGTAATGATGAATTTTTTACCACACTTAGAAAAAATACCATTGTAGAAAACAATTCACCAACTTAATAGTAAGTAACAAGGCTCCTGGTGGATTACGTAACTCACACTTTAACAGAAATCCATATGTTTACCCACAAAATATCAATACACCTCCAGAACCCTGTACAGTATAACCAGCAAGGCAATACCGTACTCCTAATGTACAGTACTTCTACAAAAACCTATACAGTACAGTATCATTATAAACAACAAAAACATACTTTCCATTTTTGATATAGTTGTTAGAATTACAACACTATGACATAATAGTCTGCCCAGCATTTAATAATTAAAAGTTTAATATATACCAAATATAAAACAGCTGAGGGAATTATTATCATCATTATCCTAAAATACCATGCTCTCAAAGGTTGAAACTATTCCATGGTGACATAGGTGGCCAGCTGTCATAACGGACCCTGTGATGTAGTCAGAATATTGGAGATAAATGAGTCCTTCAAACAATGCCATGAAACACTATCTATATAGAAAGAGCTTGTTTCATGGCATAGTCAAGAGGAATCAGAAGCCACCAAGTCTCATATACGATCACAGGGTCCTTAATGCACTTACCTTATATGAAGGAAAATCTTTCTGGTTAATGATTTAACTATTCCTATACTCCATTCACTTAAAAAGCTGTCCAGTTGGTTAGCCAAACCTCTACTCATTCCAGTTACCCTGTGGGTTCTCCTTCACTATACTCTATCCAATCCTAGCTTGCAATTGGAGCCTAGGTGTATTTTTAATGCTCGTCTCTGATTGGTCAATATCTCCAGGCAACCTCCGTTCACGCTTACCTTTCCCATACCAAAACATTGCATTTCTCAGATGTACACTTTTTTGTTTTTTCTTGGTGCCTCACTTATTTCGCTTAATATCTACTTGGTACTTTGGTAACCTGACAGAATAATGATTGAGGATTATTTTTATCGTGAAAAAATATCCATATCATTAAAAAATATACGATTAAATACGAGTTGAAGTGAAACAAGTAGCTAAAAATGTTTATACAACTTTTTTTATATGCCGATATTTATTCATAAATATTACGCTACCATGATTAAAAATGGGTGGATGATGTAGATAAAATCCTCCTGCATGTCATGGTGGTATAAGATTGTAGATAAGACAGGAATTATTGCTGAAAACGTAATTTTAATGTCAAGATGTCAATGACGCTCTAATTTGCACCCAGTGTTGCCAGGTGCAGGGAAATTTATCTGTTTTAGGGAATTTAGAATTCCACACAGGAAAATAATATACAGTTCGTTCAAGAGTAAACAGGGAAATTTCTACCAGATGAAATACCTAAAAGACCATAAATGTTCAGGAGTAAACGGGGAATAATTGAGGTAATAAGTGAAATTCTGATATTAAAGTGAGGGAAATAACGTCAAGCAGACATGGCAACACTAACACACGAGCGCGGGAAAACAGGGCTCTTAGTCATACACATTAGAACGTCATTGACATCTTGACATTAAAATTACGTTTCCAGCAATAATTCCTGTCTTATCTACAATCTTATACCACCATGACATGCAGGAGGATTTTATCTACATCATCCACTCATTTTTAATCATGGTAGCGTAATATTTATAAATAAATATCGGCATATAAAAAAAGTTGTATAAACATTTTTAGCTACTTGTTTCACTTCAACTCGTATTTAATCGTATATTTTTTAATGATATGGATATTTTTTCACGATAAAAATAATCCTCAATCATTATTCTGTCAGGTTACCAAAGTACCAAGTAGATATTAAGCGAAATAAGTGAGGCACCAAGAAAAAACAAAAAAGTGTACATCTGAGAAATGCAATGTTTTGGTATGGGAAAGGTAAGCGTGAACGGAGGTTGCCTGGAGATATTGACCAATCAGAGACGAGCATTAAAAATACACCTAGGCTCCAATTGCAAGCTAGGATTGGATAGAGTATAGTTCATGACAATGCAGCATGGAGGCAGTTCCCCACTACTGTACACATCAAAAGTGAAGTACTGTATGCTCAATCATAGTTGCTTACAATGAAAATTTTCTTAGGTGTTTACTTTCCTCAGAATTTGCTTTTATATCAAAATGTTCTTATGTATCACTGGTTTATGATTACATAACTAAGACAGTACAGTACAGTACTTTATAAAATGTTATTCAAATACAATACACTGTAATACAAAAGTTTCTTGTTACTCTCTTTGGAAACTAACATTTATCTTCCATTGCATGGACTAAATTTTATATTTGTGGGCTTTTCAAGGGTGACACTGCATTTTCATAAAATCACTGGCTTACGAGATAATATTTTATGTATGAAAATGGTTAATTTTATTCTTTCAAATTACTAATACAGTATAAAGTTATTAAACATTTCTGTACTGATATAATATACTGTACTAACAGTTTTAATCAGAGGTTGATATAGTTATCTAAAAATTATTATAAATCCACTAGATTGTGGTTGGTGAATCTATCATATGAGAGGGTCTCAAATAAGGGGAGAATTCAGGGAAACTGGAATTAGCAGGGGCTTGGCTATTCAACTGGCTACTTTGAATGAATGCAGTATAGACAGTCAAAAACTGTCCTTGCCCATTCTTTCCTAATTGACTACTACTGGCCAAAGCTAAAGCATTGATGAAGTTTTAGAGAAAAAGTAAAAGAAGTCACTGGGACCAACACAATTAATTACCAAGTTCCATTAGTGCCCTTCTGAACTGCTTATATCACTGCCAAGTTGGAGATATACAGTGATCTGATGATTCCTTTGTCTGTATCCTACCATGTTCACCATGATCAGTTTTGACCCATTAGTTAATCTACAAACTGTGATATTTATAAGTTTCTATCATCCTTCAGTGAGCATGTAACACAGGCTGACATGTATAAGAGTCAATTTTACAAATATTAATATAAGTAACTGTTGTTACTACTAATGACCTTGGCCTACTATGGGTGTAAATGAAAGCCATAAAATATACTCATTTTGCTAATGGATGTAGGGGGTCCAAGGCTGGACTACCTTAACCAAATCATTTAAACGAGAGAAGCTAAAGACTAGGTCAATGCTCAACAGTATTTGAAAATATCACATGGAAAGTTTCCTGCATCATAAGTAAATTTTGTATATCGTAAATTTTTGGAAAAATCATTAGTTCCTATTTACATCAATTATCTTGGAATTCTTAGTATCAGTTCGCTTTATAAACCCGAATTAACCACCTATTTTTCATTGTACAATTATTTTGCAGTTATCATGTAGTCAATCATGAACCACATCCTAGTGCTTTGAGTCCTGTTGGAATACTGACTTGTGTGTTGGCAAGGGGTTGCTTGCAGTCTGTGTTGATCTCAAGGTGCTTGACACAGTGCATATAGAAGTGTCTGGAGCCTCCTGGATCTCAGGGATATCCCTCAGGGAAATACTGATTTCAGTGCTGTCAAGTGGGGTGGTGGGATATCTTAACAGTTCCTACTGGAGTTACACTAGGGTGTGTTTTTGCCCCCACTTTTATCATCAATGTCTATATGGACTGGGTGTTTGGTCAAGCTATGAACTATAGCTCAAGTGGTGCATCAGTCAGTGATTTTAAGGTGTCAGACCTTGACATTGCCATTGATGCTGTGATCGTTCCTTAGACACTGGAGGTTCTTGTGACTACTCTGTCAGTAACCTGGACCAACACCAAGGTCCAGGGTTTAGGGGGAACTTGTTGTATGATGGTGTAGTCAGTGTATGCTTGTGGTGAGAACATTGAGATCTTGGATAGTTTCACTTATCTTGACAGTGTAGTCCAAAGGAGCAGTGGGTCTGATGAGGTCACTAAGTGCACTGTGATCCAAATCTATACATACCATGACACACTACTCAGCTTTACCACTCTTTTACTATCAACAAAGCCACTTTATGATATAACTGTGCATATTATGTAAATTGTGTTTGATTTTAGAGAATATGAATTAAATCAGAAAACTTTTCACTGAGCTATCTGTATTAATTTTAATGCAACAGTCCCAAGAGACTGGAAAGGAGCATACTGCTTTCATTTAAAATGATCTGACTATGGTTGCCCAGCATTAGGATCCTACACACCATAGTGGGGTAATACACGGGACATGGATGTTACCTTTACAATTATTTAAAGAATATTTGAGGAGGCTACCAACATACTGTGTCCAAAAAAAGCAGCTTTCAATTATATGGTAAAAAAGGAGTTAATAACCTCTACCAAAAATGTTGGAGTGATTATATTTACTTCTCTGTCTATCAGTCTGTATGTAAAGATTTCTTAAAATGCCATTAACCAATTTTCACAAAATTTAGTAGGAAGACATGATTATGTGCAATGGAAGAAGTGATTAAATTGAGAAGGCAATTAGTGAAGTGCAGATGGAGATATGGGAACAAACATCCTCCAGAGTTGTTGGAAATATGGGTGAAATATGGATGACTGTGTCTAGGGAATTTCACGAGTTTTGAGAATGAGAGACTTTTTGGGGGAGGGTTTGCTCAGCTTCGGCCGAGGTTTGCAGTCTCTGAATGTCCTTATCATCTTGCATTTGATTTTAACTGGTATATTACAATTAGCTCAACAAAATTTTTGAGGTAATAACTATTCAATACTAAACAGTGTTTGTGTAGTTGATGATTAACATCACAAATATAGTATTGTACTTTAAATAATTCACCAATAATTTTAATGACATGTACTATGCAAGCATATGTTTGTTCGCCTATTATTACTTGCTTATGGCATTCCTCCAGTAGGTTTAATTTAGAGTGTCTGGCTCTAGCTGGCTCTTAGGACATTCCAAAGCAATTCACTGCATGTTTTTTATGGCATGGCCTTCTTCTCTGTACCCTCCCTTCAATTTGTGTATTTATGACCCTTTCAATCAACTGTCCTCTTCCATTCTCTCATAACTTGGAAAGTAGGGTTGCACCATTTACTCAGTCAATCAAAAAAGTACCAAACATCCATCTAGCCATTCAAATTACCACCCATTCTAGTCTCTTTACATCCTTCACCTTGGTTGGTCAGGTTTTACTCCAATACAGTATCACATTCCTCACACAGGCAGTACAGATTCTACCCTTCATGTGAAAAGAGAGGCTCCTCATGATAAAGTGGGACAACAATGCATGGAACTTTTCCACACACTTCTTCACCTTAGCAATAGAACCTGTCTCTGCTCTATCTTCTTCTATCACCTAGGTAACAATATTCCTCTGCACAATCTAGGTCTCACCATTAAACTTGACCCTTTCTAAATTTACTTCTACTTGATTGTCCCTACATACAGGACATTCAAAGTTAGTAACATTTTACAGCCTACTGGGCACACCACTACATCTGAGTTAATATATAACATATTGTAAACAACAAAACTATTATCTCAGCAAACAGAGTAGCTGTGCAACAACTCTTATGAGAAGCGAATAAAGGATATCAAAGTACATCTTAAGCTTTCAACTTAAAGGTACAGTGGACAGCAAAAGTTTCTTATGACTGAATATGTGATGGTTGTTGGGAGGAGTTAGCTGTTAGGGGTAATTTCCTCAAGATGAACTTAACGAGTTATGCAACTCTGCATGGAAAATGCAGTAACTAAAATTGCTAGAGTAGTCTGAAGGGGACAGATTAAACCAACAACACCCTCATTGTTACCAGTGAAATTACGTTCTTTCTCTGCTATATTCTTATGTAGTTTCGTGTAATTAAAACAGGTTCATGCCTGTTTATTACACAAAACTTTAACATGGTCCCTGAAATAAGATTTGAAAAGAAAAAGAATAGATTCTGCAACCTCCACTATCCCAGCAGGCCAATATCATGCAACTCTACATCAAAATTTCCTTTTGCAGAATTGATAATCTGACATTAATAGATATTTCTGCTATCAGCTTGAATGTCTTATAACCTGCTAGTAGGCTTAGTGTATGTCTTGTGTCCTGTTTATCCGTATAACTTCCATTTTTTTCTAATGCATACTCCTTCTACAGTGCAGTACTATAATTTCCACCATCAGTTCTTTGTACCACCCTCAATAAACATCAAATATCCAATAAATAATTAATCACAGTTCTGCCCTTACCTCATCAGTCAATCACAGTTTTCGCAACAATCTTCCTGCATGCAAGTCTTATTACATATCTATGATCTGTCCCACACAGTGAGACTCAATGGTTGACTCAGCAATGAAGAACTTCTTGAAAACTTAACTGACCGGTGAGAGTGCAGTTTAGAGGCCGCTGGCAGTCACCCTTCTCCCTCAATGTACTCTTGCTTATGACTTGCTTGAGAAGAGTTGATACTGAAAATAAATGGAATCAGAAGGAAGTTAATGCACCTATTATCATGTTACATATAAGATGAAACTGACATGCTATATGAACATTACTGATTGTGAAGAGCAATTACAAATACAATTATTTTCTCAAGCAGTTATGTGCTACACTTAACTTGTAGCTCATTGTATATTCATAAAGTTTATAGATTCATGGGTCTGCTTCAACAAGTATAGTACTGTATACTTAAAACACATATTCATTGAACAGCCTAGAAGGGAAGAATCAAATTTAATACAACAGTACAGTTTTGCTCTTGTACATGACACAATGTAACAAAGAAAACACAAGATTGTGAATATTGATACAATGATTTGTCAACTGCACTGACTTTAAGTGTGCCAATAGTCTTCATTATAATTTGTTACATCCCTGTCTATATAGGCAAGTTACTGTACCATCAACAATATACAAGTAATATTGATATATTTACACACAACATACACAAAAGCTGTGACTGCATTTTACAAATGACTGACGAAATTGCGCTGTTACAATGCAATGAAAAAATATGAGAAGTTATGTATATATCTAAATTTAGTTTACAACACAAGCATTTATTAAGTAGCCAGTGCATGCAATAGTATTTGATTATTTATACAGCCTACAATGAAATAATTAGAACAAATAAATTACAGAGCTTTGATGAATTATCCTCTACATCTAATATGTTGAAATAATAAATCACTTTGTGAATACACTAGTAGCAACTCAAACCTGGAGGAAAAATGTTTGTCAGCTTTGGGAATGAATATTGGCACTCACAAGTGGAAATTAATTCCACCGGAGTTCAGCTATATCGGTCAAGTACCTTGTCCTTATAACTTACAGGAAGATGATACACTTCCTCTATTAGGTTAATTAACTGTATATACAATGCTGAACCTTGATCTCAGTCCATCCAAAATACTACCATTGTACCAACCCAGTGCTCTACCATTTACAAATATGGCGATTAATTATTTCAACAATCTGTATACTGTATTCTTGAAAGGTTCAAGCAGATGCTCTTAACTTAGACTAAATATAGATGTAGATACTCAATGCTGAGCTGATCTCTGTTAATAAAACTGGACTAGGTAGGTTTCTATATTAAATGTGATTACTCTTTATGCACAATACTGCCATGGATCTGTAAGGCAATTATTACAGTTCGTGGGATAGGGAATGGAGAGACTAAAGTATAGCCCTTCTAAACTTAAAGCAGATTAAAAACTCTAGCTAAATTATTTCTCTAAATAAAATCCTAGATATCAAGACGTTTCATTTCCGTTTACAAATGAAAACGGATGTTTAGTACCACTTGATCTCGGCCACACACTATAGGTCATGTACTGTATCTCACAATTAGATTACAGTGAGGTGCTACCCCTCCAAACCTGTTTTCTGTGATATAGTCTCAAACTCATGCCAACTAGATGCAATGTGAGAATGCTATCACTGCACCAACCTCCTGCCCTTGACAAAGCACCATGAAGCATTGCAAGATGGAGGGGGAGAGGTGTAGACAAATTGAAAGAGAATGAAGACACCAAGATGGTAAGAGGACAGTAGAAGGGGAGAAAAGCAAGTGAGGTGGAGAGATGGAAGAGAAGAGACAGACCGAGAGTGAAGTGGAGGCATGGAGTTGAGGTATATGAGTGAGAGGAGGGACGTCTATTGGCAATTTCTTTATGGCCACCCCCTTCGGGGATTGAGGTGTCTGGCAATAGATAAATAGATTGATATATGAATTGCACGAATTAGTCTTACCTCCCTTTTTGATTAATTTCTTCCTACAAGCAACAAAATGGCCAAATAAAATGTATATTTCTACAACGATCTAGTGTGCATATAGAGTGTAGCACTAGCCAAACAGCAATTCAATATGAATAATAAAGGTAGGTATGGTAGTAAAAAACTGTACTGTACAATAATTATCACTCAAGCAAGTTTTATACTGTGAAGAGCTCTACCTACTCCAGTAAGGTTTAAAGAGATCAGTGACATTAATCATGTCTTTCCCCTTTCCCTTAGTGTGCTACAAAATACTGTACCCCATATTTGTGACTTTCTTAAATTTTGTCCCAAACCCATTTCTGGAATTAGATTTAGGAATAAACAGATATCTAGAACACAAGGGGTTGAATCAGACTTAAATGACTTTAAGTAAATTAGAAGAGCTTGGTCAGTTGATAATAAAATCCTAGAGTTTGGCAGCAACGGCCAAATGGGATTAAATTACACCAAGAGAGCATTAAAAAAAATATCCAATACTGTACCACAATATTACAGTACTCTGAATTACATATGTAACCATTTTATAATTAGGAGTTAATTCACGCACTCATATGTCTGGTGCTTCCTACCATTCTCATACCTTGTGTCTTGGGATGGAAGTATTGGTAGTAATAAAATGAGTAAATTATGAAGAGAAGCATGTATAGCATAATGAGAACAAATGACACTAAAACTCATTTGTCCTCCTTATCCTTCTAATAAAAATATCATTTGACAACCGACTACAGTAAAAAAATGTCCATGATTATCCTGTGTTATAGTTACCACTGTTTCATGTTGATACTACAGGATCATATAATAAAACAGTTATTTATGGACTCCCTGTAATTGATGGGGCCTAGTACAATAGTAAAAATGCTACTGTCTTTGATGATTTACAACATTGTAAACATCTTTGCGCTGAGCGCAGACATGACTAAAACACTTTATATACCTGCCAAGGAGAACACTGTCGACTCCAGCTGAAAAATAAACCAAGCTGTACTGTATCTACGAAGGTAAGTTCAGCAGAAAATAGGTTAGAGGTACAGTATGCTATTTGTTGTACTGGTGCTGCTATTCAGAATAATAACTAATCTAACTCGTAACACAGTATACCTGTACTTTCCTAAATATACATTTAATCATTATTCCTCATCTATCGCAGAAAGCGGACAATATGTGCCCGGAGTTAAATAATTTAGTCTCACCTCTTATATACATCATAAAAACTGCAGTACACCAGTACACTAATCATTTAAAACACTGCAATTGAACTTACAAACAGATATACAGGAGAGGGGCAGGGATTGGACAAACAACCACAAAACAGAGAAGCAAAATGAGTTTGCTAGTGCCGGAAAAATAAAGCTAGAAACTTACTGGATAGACTATAATTATGCAAACTGTACTGTATTTTAAAATTAAAAGAAAACTGCATACCATATAAATAAAATGGACAGATAGAGACAAAGAAAGTAAAAGGCTGCGACACCACACGACACAGGTAAACAGGGGCGTGTGTCCGGGTCATACTCACTGTACTCACCACGCCGGCCGACAACTGTTGCAAGAGGTTCCCGCTCGACGCATTTGATATCAGCGCTGAGGGGCGGCGATGCTTGTATGAAGAGGAGAGGGGGTTGGTGAGGTTGATGGAGGCTGTGGAGGAACGTCGAGAGTCTAACCCACCCAGGGAGGTTATGGAACACGTTGACTGGCGCCGGGATCCCAGGTTAGAGGCTGGGGATGGTGTGAGTAGCATGGGCACGCTCTTGCTGGCGTTGGCGATGGATGAATTCTGTGTTGATTGAGATGAGTAAGACACTGCTCTTAATACTTACTCCTTCTAAGCTATTACAGTGGTACAGTATCTAAATTAAAAAGTGCTCTAAAGAAATAACTCAGAAGACATAATGCAGTTTCAGTCAAGGCAGCTATGCAATATTTGGATACTCCTAATGCAGCAATGCTAGTTTGTTTATGTGCCAACTAAATTAACTTCTAGTAAATGCAAAATACCAGCTGCAGTTAATTGCTGCAAGTTCCTACTGACGGACAAATAACCGCTAATACACCACAAATAACTAATCCACTGATCTATACAGCTCAGGCAAACTAATAATTAAGACTATTATACACAGATTATTCATAAAGTTTTATAATGTACAATACACAACATCAATGCAGTCTATTATGTATGGTGCTTTTCTTATTTCTATCCACCTAATAACAAATAATGTTAGTGAAGCTCGTACTGAAACAAACCTACTTTGACTAGAGGATAACACTAACAAATCATTTGAGCTATTTACTTGGTTATTAAAATAATACTGTAGCTAGCTGGTTGGAGCTTTATGCCCGCCCATTGACTACAATGGTCATTAAAGCAGTACAGATGGGATAATATTCTACTTGGGTTAAAGGAGGGAGCTACCTCTCCCTATATGCTGTAGCTTATCATCTATAACAATTATAAATGCACAACATGTCAGAGTATGACATGAAAAAGGAAAATACTTAGAAGGGCAAGAGCTATGATTTAGAAGATGCTGAGTGCTAAACTATCCATACAATTATTTATCATATGGATATTCTACTGTGATCTATAACATTCTAATGGAGTTATGTACAGTCGACAAAAAAAGTTTCGTTACCATTCTTTTAACAGTGTGATGTAATGTTGGTACACCTGACTGACGAGTGTCTTATATACCTCCGTCAGCCTCCGTCAGCCTCCGTGTCCCTCAGTGCCTCATGGACAAGCAAGCAGAAATGACGTCGTTTTACCCAGTGCTGTTTTTTCTGGGTATTTCACGGTTATTCTTGTTATATAATACTCAAACGTATTTCATTATGTTTATTAATAAATAGTTAAATAGTAAGAGTTCTTGAACACTCAAAATTTAATTTACAATCTGCTAAACTTTTGATATAAAAAAATCATTACTGCCGTGGCCCGTGTATTATTGGCTCGGATGACAGGAGGCACCAGTTGCCAATCGGAGGGGTACCAACCCTACCCCGCTTACCGATGTTAACGTAGAGGTGGTAAGGAAACTTTTTTTGCCGACTGTATATACAAAAACAGATTTTATGTCATTTAAAAATCAACATTCCTTCATAACAATAACTTTGAGAGCATCTATGCATACTGATATCTATCATAATAAAACAAAATAATGTATATATGAATATAAACAATAAATCTAATCTCTACACTATGAAAGAAAAATGCAATTCCTATGGACTTTCATTCTTCATGGTGCATGCATCAATTCATGACAATAATAATAAAAAAAATTCAATAAAATTTTTGTGCAGTTATAATATATGAAAGAACCTTAAAGGCACCAAAATGCTATCTATCACAATTGTGCCAGTTTTGTAGGTGAAATCTTAATGATCTAGACATACAAGTTAAAAAAAAGTATTTTTTTTTTATTACAGTACAGTATTGTACTGTATATGATAGAGATCACTAACTGCTGTAATGGTCTCATGAAATACTCTGGTTGTCAAGCTACCAGGTTCTAATACGGATTTGTAAATTATTATTATTCAATGTAGCAACCTAGCATATCTTTGAACAACAGAAATATGTAATTTTGATAACTTGCATAAACAATATTATAGACTATGCTCAATATAGTATGAGCCAGAGTAATTAATTTTGATCATATTGTAAATGCACCACATATACTTGTACCTTTTAAGTATGAAAACAAATACAATATAATTTAGAATTTAACTGCATCACAGCACTAATACACATACTGTTGCTAATTTTATAGACATTAGCAACAAACATTAATACTATTACTACAGGCCTTAATACTATTACTACAGGCCTTAATTCTAACATGCAGACTAAATGACAAATTAAGTTATCCATAGAAAGAAATATCAGTTTGATTTACCTTTAGGAAAGACTGGGACTTTGTCTGCATCAGAAATGGTAAAAAAGAGAAACATTGAGGAAACTATCCAGGATACAATGGAGTACAAAAATCAGAGCTATAGGAAAATATAAAACCCAGGATTAATTAAGAATGCTTGGAAAATAAATATACAATATTGCACAAAATATTGATCCTTTTTAGAAATACATACTGTATCTTGATATAAATAAGTACTGTATAAACTACAATACCTGATTTCACATGTTGCCTTTCAAGTAAACCTGGGCTTTATTTAGTAGGCTACTGTATGTATGAATGGTACACTTGGGTCCATCATAGTGAAAGTTACTCAACAGTCATTGAATTGTCTTTCACAAAGATAGTATTCCAAGAACATGAGAAGCAACCTACATTTGATGGACACATATTTTCACAAATTATTAAATGTCTCGAATGTACGGTACTGTATCTCATCTGTGGGTCAGGGTTTACATCTCTGTGAAAGAAAATAGACAGTGCTGAGTAACTCTTAACTATAATGGATCCAACTGTACTGTGGGTTAACACTGCTGAGTCAAGTCCAGCACTTTGTGACACTGTAGTTGGGAAGGAAAGATATGTACTGGGAAATCACTGACAATTAATATTACATTTCAAATCTCTCAATGATATAAGTACTGTATATATTCTGGGAAAATTATGATTATCTATTCCTCTTTTGTACTTGTATAAGACAAGTGTCTATAATATAAATTAATTGAAATACATGTTTTAATGATGACGAAGAACTGCTAAGTGTCCCATAAGACTTAATTATGAATTTGACAACATTTTATGATTAAATAATAGATAAATATAATAGGAAATTATAAAGGACAATTAATTATAATTTGGAGTGCAAATGAACATTACTGATGAAGTGGACACAGCAACACATAAGCAGAAATAATGTTTCAATTACAAAGATTAGACCATAGAACATTTAACATAAATGCTAAATTAGGCTGATAAACCAATCAATTTGTCAACATTGACTGATCTCCATACAGATGGACTTGGTTAAAATACCTGAAATGTATCTGCCTAACTAGAACATACAGTACATGCATTCCAGTGGGGTTCAGGAGGGTACTACCCCTCCCCAACTAGTTTTCATGTAATGACAAGTATCAAATTCATTTTCAGATGGATGGGAGATGTAAGAAAACTATGGCACCATCCCATTGCCCATAGATGGAATGGGGCATCCTTTACAGATTGGCCCAGTGATCTGCACCCACTGGAAGGCATTTAATTCATATGATAAAGATTAGCACCAACCCCAGGAAGGCTATGTGGCACATGATGTGGCAACAGGGAACATTAGAGCAAGACAGAAAGTTGGCATGCTCTTTGTATGGAATCCCACTGTGGCCGGGTGGTACTCAACAGAAGGAAACTAATTTGAAAATGGCAGCAATACAGAGCAACAGTTCTTGAATTTTCAAAACCAGTGGGTTATTGGCCAGGATAGAACAAGTCAGTGAACACAACAAAAGTGTTGAATGGGAGCCTAAATATTATGTAGAGGACAAGCAAAAAGGGCACACAGCATTGCAGTGAAAACATCAGTTACCAATAGGAGGCAGGTTTGATTGACATGGTCAGAAAAGACTACAATAAAGCTGGCACCAGCAGAGGACTTGGAGCCATCCATATACAGAACAGTATTTTTACAATACTGTATAAGAATATGAAAGCAAGAAACAACTTTCCTGTGTATTACAGCAGGTTGTAATTTATGTACAATACATGGTATTACAACCCTGAATGAAGAGCAAAACTGCCACAAACTTTTATTTCTTTTCTGGATGTTTTGTTCAAGGTCATTTCAGCCCATCCATCTATATGGAGATCACTGGTTTACTCAGTAATCATATTGAAGAAAATCAGTCATTTCAAGAAGTGTCTATACCAACATTATTTAAAGAACAAATATTAAAACAAAGAGGTAAAAAACATTTACTGTACATAAATAAAATAATGAACAATGCAACTGATGAGAGTTGGGTACATAAATTTGACTTTATTGTTTATAAAATAAAAATGCATATACAGTATTATATGCTGTATAATCTAATTATGAAGCTTTAAATACACCTCAAATGCAAATAATTGCTAAAAAATACTTTCTAGAGATGAATACTCTGGGCAAATACAAGAATAAGACAGCATTATGAAGGGTTTAGGTAATATTACAATAGCTATGTCTGGCACTGTTAATATGAAATCTGCTCAAGCAAGGTTGTCGGAAATTTCAGGATGTAAGAGGCAAAATAGAGAGTACGTACAGAAAAACATTTTAGAAATTTTAGTTGTATAGGATATGTACTGTAAAATATACTTGGCATAAACAAACTATGATACAGAGAACAATAGGGGTGGATACATTCCCTCACTTCCTCCATCCTCTTAAACCCTAAAGTCATCTCCCATTCCGTCCCAGTTGGTATAGCCAGTTAGCCACTCTATAGGGTGTAGCAAAGTCAATTAACATTATGTTAAGGTGAATAATTTTGTGATAGTCAGAATCCCCTTCATCATAAACTATCAAAGGCGGTCAATCAGTATTATTAAGAAATGGGTCAGCTTAGCCCTCTATGTATCCACCCCTAAATATAATAAGTTAAATAAAGAAACCTGATATTGTACTCGCATATTACAGTATATTATTATACATTAGTAAGCAGTGCTGATGACTAGCTAAGTAAATCTTTACTATAATTATATTATGTCAAAAGCAACAGAGAAAATAAGTGGTCAAAATTGAAAGGCAATTCAGAGTTAATATTAATCAATCAGTATTTATCAGTACATCATAAAAACATGTGCCAATGTTTGATTAGAATTTCAATTTCCACATTAAAATTTCAATGAGAGTACAGTACAGTACAATATAGATAGAAAGCTTGTAATTAAAAGTTTTAATCTAAATAAATATGCTTAACTTAAAATTTATTTCAATGGGAAATTAAGAATACTGTACACAATTTTTTATAACATCAACTTTCTAATTTAAACAAACACCGGTAACTAAACAGGGCCGTTATATGGCCGAGTGTGAGCTATGGAAGGTTTATAAGGGATGGTGTGTGAAGGAGGGCAGATGGGATGGGGTTAGGAGAAGGTTACAGCTGGAGTTGCAACACACTCACTAGGAGACAACAAGAGAGGATATGAGATCTATATTACAGTACAGCATATTGTTTAAGATCTGATGCACATTTCTTTCACATATAAATGCAGACATAAGACACCCATGTCATAGGACAAGCATGTAATATTCTCTTGTAAACCAACCCTACGTGCAAATGCGAATATAACTACTGTATTAAAATTACATGTGAAGTTCAATAAACGAATCGACATACAATTTGCAAATATTAACTATGTTTTCCTTTCATTTCCTCTCATGTTGCTTCAACTAACACCTCACGATGCCTCAGTCAGCAGTTAGTGGAGTGGCCAGCGGTTAAGAACAAAATTTCAACTATCTGGCAGGACGGACGAACCAGCAGCCACAGACAGAACCACAACAGACTGCTCGCGAAACATATCTTGAGAATTCATTACAATACTAAGTTTTGTGATAACACAATTGTAGCAGGATGCAGAACCCATCAGAAGTTGATGGAGTTTCGAAATAATAAGGTAATTATTAAGCTGAAAACCTGGTAACCAAATACAAAGTGAAGTAAATGACAAAGCACAGATGACATCACCCCTATTTTTCAATTGCATATGCCTTTGCTATTGCAATGATAAAATTATTTGTCTTGTAGAAATGTGAATTGACTTGAAGCACGTATAGTAAAGCTAGAATAGCTGATCAAGTGCAAGGTATAATAATAGTACAGCAAGCACAGGTGCCACCATTTAAAACCACAAAATTTTCTTAATATTTGTTATGATCTATGTGTACCGTCAAGAACAATGTAGCTGTGAAACGTACATTGGTGTGCCACAAAGCACTTACCCGGGTCTCCAGACAGTGAGTGCTAGCTAGTAAGTCTATGACTGCCCTGACCAGGATAAATAATGTTCATTTGAATGTGATCCTATATACAGTATAGGCTAACAATGCTTAGACCCCCACATGAAAGATTGTATCAACACCACCAAACAAAGAAAGAGGGAAGGGAAAAAGTCGGTACTGTACCAACTTTTGGGAAGTGCGAGGATCATTTTGCTGAGTATATGGCAACATATTTAATTAAGTTTCACATCCCCTATCCAACTAAGAGGTTTCATGTGTTTATGGAGGCTGCTACAAAACTCTGTCCACTTCAAGAAGCAAGTACCGTATGTATTTGTGTTAATTAATACCTTTTTTATTTTGGGGTATTTCGGGGCAATGACCCGCTCAGTTTTAGTACTAGATGTCACCCTGGCGAACTCCTAAACCGCAGGAGACAACATAAGTCGACACCACCAACAGGTGTGGGTAACCGCAGGTGATGACATGAGTAGACCGTGCAGTTTTTAAATTTGCGTGCCTCGTCATGTTTGATTAGGCTCACAACAGAGGGTGTGTGTGCCTAGGAACTCCCCTGAGTCACCCCAGCCACTGGCAGCCAGTACTGTACAGTGTATAGGAATAGCTGTGACCGTGTGAAGATGTATTTTCAGCACCCACTTTTGTGCTAATTACAATGTACAGTATGTACTGTTCGTATAAACGACACTGAAGTTATATTTCATATTGTTGTGTTGAAAAATGTTATTCTGACAGTCTTTATGACGAAATGAGAGCATGAAAACCTACTGTACTTAGATATGTAAGGAGAGAGTAAAAATGAATTTTGAGTTGTGGTCATTCTGAGCTGGCTACTCATCCTACAGATGTCCATTTAGTCTTCACAAGTACAGTACCGGTACTATCATACAGAAAAGTATCCTTACTCTCGTGAACGCTGCGTTTCATAAAGTGGAGTACTGTACTGTACAATTCGAGCAGTTTCAGTTCTACACTTAAGGTCAAAGAATGCTCTGTTCTCTGTTCTGGGTTATATTCGGTTAGGTCAGGTCATGTTGGGTTATATTAAGCCAAGCTGGATTAGATTAGCCTAGTTAGACAGGTTTTCCAATTTCTTAATCGAGATTAATTAATAAATATTAGGCGCCAGAACAGCAAGATCATATAGCGCCAGAAAAAGGTTTTAGAGAAGTGGGACAGCAAGCAAGAAGGAAATAGGAAGAACGGAGGGACAGTTGAAGAACTGAAAGCTAGTGGCTGAGGCCAAAGGGGCGCCAAAATCCTTAAAGTATTACCTACATCACTACAGGCAGTACCCCCTACGTGGTTCTTATTCGAGATGTTTAAATAAATATATAGAATAAAACACTGAGCAAAGTTTTGCAATTCATGGTACAGACTTTCAATCATTAGAATAGTTTCCATTTTTGTTCTCCTCAGCCCAAAACCCTACATTTTGAGGTTTTTCCCCATTCCCCAAGAAATGAGACTTGTGGATTTTATATATAATTACGGTACTGCAGAAAAAAAAAAAAAAAAAAAAAAGAGCTGGCAGAGCTCTTGCATAGAATTATCCTACAAAGATATCGTGTCATGACTCATGAATGCATAAGTTGATTAGATATAAGCTTTGAATCAAGGCATGGTTCTTAAAAAGAAAGCTGATAACTTGTAGTGTCAACATAATTAGCAAGAACCCAACAAAAAATAAAACACTTATATACAACAGAGAAACATGTACTGTACGTTTCTTTTAATTAATATTGAATAAAGGTATTTAAGAAATGTAAGATTTAATTATATGGTATATAATAAGCGCATCTGGAAGTTTAACTACTTAAGGATTGTAGGAATTAGATTAGAGTACAGTATTTACACAACAATATGACCACCACCAAAAGCAAACTTGCATAATTATACTGTACAGCAATTGGAAAATAATTAAAAGACGATTTTCGAAAATGCTCCAATGCAACACCAGCCAAACTTCTACTGGACAAGTTTATATTTAAAACATTGATTTAAAATTACAGTACATAATATTTGACGATCATGTATGCAGGCAAAAGTAATTCGATTAAAGATCACGAAAAAGTGGAGAAAGGACAGACCAGAGAAGGAAACGAAGGACGATGTAACGACGGTAGACACAACAAACACCGCCATATTCAAGAACATTCATGGTGTATACGATGGCATGGCGTGGTACCAGTACGATGACTCCAAGAGACAAACAACAGAGCCGTCGAACAGTACCACACCATCGTATACACCATAAATGTTCTTGCATTATACGGCCCCATCACACACACACAAAAAAAAAGATGGACGTCACTCACAGAAAACAAACATTATTGAAGACCATAAAATTACTAATAAATGAACTTTGAAGTGAAAAACCAACAACACACAGGTCTTTATTTCAACAAGAAGCTGAGAAAACCATCAATGGACGGACCAGTTAGTTAATTAAAGATAAAAGGAAACAAAACACACCACTTACGAACACGAGGGGCGTTGACAACACATCACTGACACAGAAGACAAGTTGTTTGTTAATTAAATGAAAGGACCATCGTGTTGTTGTTGTTGTTGTAGTCAGATAATTGGAGGTTATTTGTGAATCCTTCAAATATTCCCAGGAAACAACAGCACCAACCTATATTGAACTTATTGAAGGAGCTTGTTTCGTGGCATAATAGTCAGGAGGAATCATGAAGCCACCAGATTATCTCCTACACAATCACAACAACAGGGTCCTTATAAATAATCAACTCAAAGTGGGACGGACCTTTTAAAATGTCAACAGACAAGGTAATGTTTTGTAGAACACAGATAACCTGAAGTTGAAGAAACAGTACATGAAAATATAAAATGTTAAACATATATTACAAGTGTATATATATCCAATTAAAACAAGCAAAAGTAGCAGCAGTTAAGTAAATTGAAGAATGACATTGTCAAAGAAAACAAGATGAAATGGGAAACGTACTTAAAATATTATACGAAACAAGATGGCAATCATGATTCCAATGCACATAATAATAATATTAAGGAAATAAAACAGTGACATACCATGAAATACAAAGCAAATGACAAAAACTCATAACAATAGTGTGAAATCAGAAGGAAAACCATGTGATACAAACAAAAAAATCATGCAAAAGAAAAGAAACAAAGATGAAAAGGTATAAACGAAAACAATGTATATATAGAGGTAGAGAGAAAGACTAGAGACAAGACTGTATAGAATAGATAGAGATCATTATGCCAGCAAAACACGACAATGAACGAGATCTAGACAGCCACACCACCGACTGTTGACCTGCGGACTGAGGCAGAGGGGCGGGGAGGGGTTGTGGCGTCGAGGGGAGTACAGGGACCCGCCATAACCAGGCCCGCAACTTACCAACGTGCGTGACAGCTGCAGGGAGGGCAAAAAAGGGGGAGAGAAAAGAAAAAAAATACATAGATTAGTACACTTTATACTCTCTTGACGTGTGTTGTACTAGATGGGATGCTTGACTTTTATTGATTACCTCAAATTGATACTCCACTAGCTGTTGCCGGAAATGGTCACCAGAAACCACCCGAACAATTAATTAATGAAAATATGGGAAGCTGAGGAAAATTATAGGGTGCATATTAGACCTATTTTAACATCTGAAATATTATAATGACAATATTCATTTTCAAGCTAAAGTAGGCCTAATTTACACTCCAATTATTCACCTCCTACGACCCACATATATTAATTTATTTCGATGGTGTGGCTCGTGATTTCTGGCAAGAAAGTTGAGGTAGTAGATTGCAATAAGACAAGTATGTAAGGAACATCCCCACAACACACGTTTAACATTCTAAACTATTTCAATATCTCATAGTAATTATATGTAGCCTATACACGCTCATTTCCACCATACTCATAAAAGGTTAATTGACCCTCTGGAGCACGGGTGACTTACAAGTGCATTAATTATATTGACTGTTTAGAAGAAATACTTAAGGCACCAGAGGACCGTAACATTTAAAATACAAAGAGATGTTGATGTAATGGAGTCTATTCATCTCATAAACCTATTTTGTGATACAATACAAACCACTTATAATGAGGTAGTGTTCCTTGCCTCAAATTCTCAGACTATTACTGACGCTTTCAAGAGTGTGATATATAAGGAACCCCGTGATGTAGTCAGAAAATTGTAGATTCATGAGTCCTTTAAACATTGCCACGAAACACCACACCAACATTAAATTAGCTTGTTTCGTGGCATAGTCGGGAGGAATCAGAAGCCACAAGGTTTCATACACGATCACAGGGTCCCTTAATACCATCAATAAACAAATCATTATTATTAATTAATATCTTTGTTATCTTTATGAGGACAGTTAAGATTTGGGTGGCTGCATGGCTTTTTCCATCGTCTCAGAAATTCCATATACTCTTCTTAGCAAACCTTTGATAAATACAAATCAGAGCAATCCTAATAAGCCATCTCTACATTTGGGAGAAGTATCATCTTTGATTCTATGGGGTACATGAAAGTAGTTTAATTTTATCCAGGAAACGCACATATAAATTATGGAATTTGTACTCTTTAGGTGAATGGAGGGAGAAACTATGTTGTGCTGAGAATAGTAAAGTACAATTTTTATCAATCGTGGCTGTGTAGCATAAAAAGAAAAATAATTTAATCCTGAATGATATGCATTGTTCAAATTTAAAGAAACCTTCGGGTGGTAAAAAACTCAGCAAATAGTTTATACCGTTTATCTGCAATGATTAAAAATGTATTATATTACACCCTACTTAAACACACAAGAATGATTTCAGTAGTAATAGTAAAAAGTATGGAGTCCCAAACTTGTCAGCTCAAAGCCATTTACTATCCTGACATAATGTTAAGTGCTATACACCACAACATAAAAAATATCTTTATAGACATCTGTTGGTGGTGTAAATCAATATCACACAACAGACAGAGTGTTATGGGACTTGTGTCTGGTTTCACTACATTGCCAGTGGTAAGTATATAGGCTATAGTAAGGCATGGTTGGTAGCCCTCGATCTCTACCGCCACAACAAGAGACCTGTTGATTTTCACAGCTCTGTCAAATCTATATAAGATAGTTTTTGAAGTGTATGTATTTCATAGCATCATTTGATATATTCTTGTCACTCTAGTCACTCTAGTGCATACAAAACCTTAACTAAGATTCAAATACCTATTGTATTTGGTTACATACACTGACTACACTATGTTACACACCTTGTAATAAACCAATTCTTAAGAAAACTATGTTCTATCTGAAGATGAAAGACTGAGCACACAAGTGAAATCTGTGCCTTCTATACAAACAGTTCATAAAACACATCACAAGAGTTCCTGTATGTATATACGACAATAAAGAACCACTTGATAACACGTATCACATCACAACAGAGATCATGGTAACAAGAAAATGGACAAAGAAAACACAAAGAAACACAAAAATAACGCCACATATGCAAGACACATGGCAAAAAAAAAAAAAAAGGCTTGATGGGCGTAACAGTTGATAGAAAGCATGAATAAGGAAGGAAGGAAGGAAGGATGCTATACTTCTTCACACTTTGCATTCAGCAGATGGCATTTGCGTAATTACTGACACGAAAAAACAAACAAAGATAAGGTTCTTATCAACCTCACTAAAGTTACATAATTCCCAGCATCAAAATATAAAGATAATTTCTTGATCACAGACAATTTTAGTCTAACATCCACTGACGCATTGTGTAAAGTTTTTAATGGACAAATATGTTTTTCATCATATATATCAGATATTGTTTGTGATCATAATAATTTCAGAGAAGGAAATTTCAACAATTCTGATACTTGGGTTTTCTAATATTTAATAATACATTGAAAATAATCATCAAATCATGCGCATTATTGGTATGGCCACAATTGGAAAGGCTGAACAAACCTTAAGGGTAGAGTATACTTTTAGTGCATTGGATTGCCTTGATAACTCCAAAATATGCCAGGAAACAACAGGACAAGATTAACAAAAATAAGGGTATCCTGCCTGTTGCTGGGAATAGTTTGGATGAATCATTATCTCCAAAAATGTTTCTATTATACGCTCCCCTTAACATCATGGTTCTCATAAAAAAAAAAAAAAAACTTTCATGCAAAATGCTGGTGCAAAGGGAAGAAGACACACAACCTCATTATAGCATAAATATAAGCGTAGGTAAACTATACTCCAAATTATTTAGCGTAGGTATAGACTAACTCCAAATGATTTAAGTTTCAGCATGGTGTCTAAATGTTTGTAGCTACATTCAGAAAGTTGTCATTATTATACACATTGTTATTGAAATGGTTAGTTATGTGTAAATATTGAACCATTGGCCAAGTACACATGCATGTAATAAGTGATAAATAAATGTATTTCTCAGTCACTCTTGGATGCTATGTACTAAAACTTGTCATTGCAGTGCATACGAATATTATACTTACACACAAGTACAGGGAACTGTAGATTCAGTATTGCTTGTACAATAAACACACTTTCCGAATATATAGAATGTCTTATTTGTCAGTACGAAAAACAACTGATTAGAACTATACCAAGTGCAGCGATGTCACGCTCATCACTCACCCACAAACAAACATGCTCAACTTACACAACTCCAATATTCCTTACGATAATGTTAGTGATAATGATATTATTCCCATGGTTTATAAGTACTCTTCTTAAACTTTAGGTTATATATATATATATATATTGTAGAAGTGCTCGAATCAACAAATTAAATTGGATATTCTTTATGACTGTGGTCAGTGTTTATTTTTATAGGCCTACGAGGATGTCGTTAATGGCAGACAACACTGAACCATGCTGTCATTATATTTTATAATAAATTAATTATATACAAGTTGTTCCTGGAGATATTGAGGGGTGGGGGGGGGGGGAGCACGCCGAGGGTGTTGGGGGGTGGGTGGGGGGGGGGAGCACGTCGAGGGTGTTGGGGGTGTAGAGTGGAGGGTGTTATAGATTGGACAAGTGAGTTAAGGAATGTTACAATATCCATACTTTCATTGGATGTGACATGACAGGAAGTATAAGTTATAGTGGTGGTTGGATTAGGCAGGGTGGGTGTCAGGGTGGTTGGTGTTGGTTTGTGTACATCAGCTGGGGAGGGTTATATTATGGACCACAAGTCAAGCGTGGTTCTCTCATCATCATCATCACAAAGACTTAGAACAAACCCTAGAATTATATATATAGCATTAACGCTCTTATATAATTATCTAATTTATAAAAAGAAATGTTAAATCCTCTACTCAAAAGATTTTTCAATTAAATGTTAAAACTCTAACTTCTGTGTCTAAACAAATTAGTTTCACGATACAAAGTTAAGTAAAGATCTTGCTTGCTTTTAATTAAATCACAAGTTGTGCTTGGTATGTACAGTGACAAAAAGTAAAAAATACCATGCATATTAAAAAAAAAAAAAGCAGTATCCAAAAAAATTCATATATATAAATATATATATTATAAAAAAAAACCTTAAGTGTTGGTTGGTTGGTAACGGGTGGCGGTGTTGGTGGTAAACGGACTGACTTACCGCCTGGGAGTAGTGGAGGTCGAGCGAGCGGCGAGGACGGGTTGGCTGGCGGGAGACATGAAACTAGCACCATACTTCCTCACATGTACACACACTACTATATAACACACACACACACTACTATATAACACACACACACACACACACACACACACACACTACTATATAACACACACACACACACACACACACACTACTATATAACACACACACACACACACATACTTCAGGTTATTTATTTTGAAATCCAAGACGAATAGAAGTCAAGTCAAGTTGTCCTATATATCTGTGTCCGGGTTCATTGTTTCGCTTTCCTAGTTGCGATGTTAATATATATTATATGAGTTTAGCTTATGGTAGTGTTTCGTTATCATTATTGTTCAAGACAAAGTACCTGTAGGCTACACTATTGTAAAGATGGATGACAAATATTAACCCTATTATATGCTCGTCATTATTGACTAACGCTATATTACCACAGGCTTTAATTAAACATAAAGTTTCACTATCCTTTTTGTACAATAATCTAACAAACACCTCCAGTTTCCTACCCTTGGTACTTCATGTACAGCCATGGCTGATAGTGGTGGACCAGTCACCAGGGTCCAAAGGGTGTTGGAAAGCAGCTGAACAGAGTTAGAAAAAGTGAGTCTTCTAAACAAACCTCTCTCAACGTTGAGAATGGTTTGGAAAATTAACTTGTTCGAACTCTGTTCAGTTGTTTTGTCATGACTGTACTATCATACGGTATGAATGGATACATTGCTTTGCTTGACCAATAGTTACGAGTCACGCGAACTCTTTTCCATATAATATTTCACACACAAGTGGATCTGGCGTTTAGGTATACATACTGTGTCTACTAAACTTTGATAATGACTCCCTCAAAAAAGATGTTTATGTTATTTTGACGCAGGGTTCATAAAATAATCTTCTAGCACCGTGGCCTAACACTACCCCTAACTAGTTATTTATTTACATAAACACTTAGTATATATTAGTTCATGCCCATTCTCTTACGAACTGAATTATTAATAGATCCCCCGGTTGTTGAACCTTGATGTTAATATGTGTACCCACACTTGGATTTGTATACAGTTTTCAATAGGGTGGATAAGGACTATTGGTTCACTGAACACCACATTCAAACTCAATTAATCACCTGCACACCAAACCAATAATATAATGAAAAAAAAAAAATCACACACTCATTATGCTTTTAAAAATCTCCTCTAATAACAGCTGACAGGGAAATGAAGAGGACCTGTTGAAAAGCACGAAAGTTATGAAAAATGTCAAAAGGAACAAATATTTACATAAGTGTAAAAAGTGTACATACAGTGACTGAACAAAATGATACAGTAAATATCTACAGGAGAAATGAACATGTCATGATAGTCTAAGAAGGTTCCCTCAGCATAGACAACAACAACAACAGCAGTAGCAGCAGCAGCAGTCAGCACTCCACCACCACCACCATCAGTATCAGCAGCAGCAGCAGCAGCAACAGCAGCAGTAGTAGCAGTAGCAGTCAGCATCAACAAACGAAAATTTAAAGAAAGAGCCATGAGACTGTGGCAGAAGCTGACATGTGACAAAACTGAAACACACACACACACACACACACACACTGAATGGCCGAGACAGACAGTGTAATCATGATGAAGAAAATAAGAGATGGTTGGAATAATAAAATAAGATATGAAAGATCAACTATACTATATATACTGTATATATATATATATGAGTGGGAGGGGGTCACTTTACACACATTCCTTCACATCATTCATTCTACTGTAGAAGCAGAAAAGAACCAGAAGGAACTAAATTTGTTTACTTAGTATATTTATCGACACCGAAAGCCAAAAAGTTCTAATCTAATTTATTTTATTTTATATTTTAGCTCTGTTGGAGAGAAGGCAAGAGTTAACGGGACATAACTAACTATACAACGTAACGTAACTCCTCTTGTTGGGGGAGAGTTTTTCTGTTATTCATCTGTATGTAATTCTGGATCAAATGTACAGTCAAGAGCACTAATAAAGTATACAGATTGGAGTTTGAAGCTTGGAACAGTTCAATAATTTCACCAACGAAGTCATTCCAATGGAGATTTTATTGTGCATTTATCTACTGTCTCTCTCTACTGTAGGTATTCGAAGCACACCTGGATATTAACTTATTAGTGCTCGTGACTGTACAGGAAAATATCGAAGCCAAAATGTAAACAATGCTAGACAACCAGATGTAAACGAGTCAAACAAACCCAGAAGACAAAGAAAATATAACACAAGAGTTCATTTCTATACATATTTACATTGTATTCATTGAGTCGAACGAAGCAAATTGTGAACATTTTTAAAATTGAGAAGAAAATTCAACTTAATTAATGTTGATAAAGGAATGAAAACACAAACGATATCATGAAACAAACCGATATATTATTATTATACCGTGTGTGTCTGTGTGTACCCGAGTAGCCTATAGATGATGCAATGGTAAGCTCAGGTTATGTCATTCCTTCAAGCAATATCAAAATAAATAAAGTCATGTATGTATGTATGTGTGGTTTACTAAATCATCCCGACGTCAAAATCGCTTAATTAAATTCACATGAGACACGTAAAATGGTTTATCAAAAATATATATATATGACACAATCTGAACGAACCAACCAACAATACCCTATACTATACCACCAAATCCATACTATTTCCAACACTACACACACACACACACACACACACACACACACTGAGAAAGAAAGAAAGAAAGAGTTGTATAGACAGTGTGTGTGTGTAGGACAAGAAAGAAAGGGTCGATCTTGCCTTGAACAACCACCACAACAACAACACAGGTTACCTAGGTATATAAGGGGGTATATATATAGTCGAGTACTTGTGTTAATACTCACAGTGGGAGGCGAGAGGTTGGTGCAGGTGGAGCCTCGTCGTTCAGGTCCTATGGCTGAGTGTCGTCGGATGGGGAGGGAGCCGGTGGACGTCTCACCAGGGGAGGAGGCCGAGGAGTGGGTGAGTCGGATCTTGGGCGGCATCATGAGCTCGTTGTCAGACAGGCGGCGTCCAATGGTGGCTGACTGGACCCGTAGGAGGTTCGAGTCCGGGGAGGAAGGACCTGCTGAGGGGGCCATCACGGGGAGGAGAGAGAGAGAGAGAGAGAGAGAGAGAGAGAGAGAGAGAGAGAGAGAGAGAGAGAGAGAGTAGGGAGTTGGGAGAGAGATAAGGTGAAGGTTAGACATGGTAGTACTGAGTGACAATGGGAAGCTACAACTACTAAACCCACACAGACGTATTAACAACAGAGGGACGGATCCATTCACCTTAGACTCAGAGAATATTATTATTATACGAATCAAACAAAGTGAAAAATAAAATGTGAAATAAATTTTGATGATGATTTTTTTTTTTTTTTTTTTTTTTTTTAAGTTTCGAAGTTCAGATTCAGAACCTCTATTGTTTTGATGTTTCGTTGACATAGTTTGGAGGATTCACAAGTCCTTCAATTTATATATATTTAATTAAAAATAAATATTCTCCCCTTAACATTTATGAAGATATGTCAGCCTAAAAACTGTAATATTATTAAAGTGTAATAATAAGCTAATCTTACAATGATATATTTTGAGCATAAGTAAAACATTCTGAAACTTTAAGTCACCAAGATCATATTATGGAAATTAACCTCAAATATTTTCAAAAAGACCGGAAGAAGAAGAAGAAAGCAATGAAGTTTTTACATATATTAATTAACATGACATTATTATTATGTACAAATATTTTAAAACGATTATTATAAAAAAACACAAAGCTGAATATTCATAATAATAATATAGTAGGACAAAAACTCCAATTACACAACAATGAAAAAAATGCAATATTAATTAAAAAAATAGACAAAAGTTATAAAAAATCACGTCTATAATAATTATAACCGTATCCACAAAAACATTCACTTTATGTACAAAAAAACACGTATAGTAATTTCCAGTAAAGAGGAGTTTAAGCAAGACTAAAATAGGAAGTTAATGTGAGGGAGATTGGGAAGTTAATGAATGAATGAATGAATGAATGAATGAATGAATGAATGAATGAATGAATGAATGAATGAATGAATGAGTGAATGAATGAATGGCCCTGTAGTTCATCTTTCACAGCCTCTCTATGTAAACACCTTCCTACAATAATATGTACAGTACATTATTATTATTATTCTGTTGTTCTTACCTGTGAGACGTTAAAGACACTGTGGACATGGTAGAAAGAGAGAAGACAATAATCCTATACTATAATGCTAGACTATACTGTTATTACTAACTTACTAGCCAGCTTCATGGGGTCATAACAAAAACATCGTCTGAGTAACCCAATACAATCTATGTATGTATATATGTATAGGTATTACTACATGGGAAGTTATATTTTGTGAAAGATTGCCACTGTTATATATTACAGGAAAAATACTAGGATCTTATTGAGTGCGGCCAGTTATATTATACTAATATTATGCGACTAACTAATAAGGATATAGGATGGTGCTGTGTTGCCTGCAATGGTGAATCTCAAATCCTGACCACTAGAACGGGAGGGGAGAACGTTGCTCCTGTACCAACCTGACCCTCATATCACTGGCAACACTGTTTCTGTTCTTTGAAAAGTATAGGGAATCATCTCTTTTTGTCGAATTGTAGGACTAATCTAAAATAAATCTATAATAAAGGCAATGAAAGGAATGCACTCTGAGGCATCAAATATCTTTTTTTGATTGTCAATCTATGATTTGCGACGGTCTACTGGAGGGTTACGTCGTCAAATAAGCCAGATGGATACTAGATGGCTACACCTGACACGACTGTACCTATACACTCCTCACACCACACTTACCTCAACACCAGACGATCCACCTCACGTCGACAGGTGGTCAAGATGAGATACACAAAATATGTACAAAAGAAAAAACTTGGGGGAATTCTTTGATGGAGCTGAAAGGAAACTATATAGGGTCCGTTATCTAAAAGGGTACCTGGATGCTCAAACACAAACTTCTTTCATTTGTTTGCTACACTGACTGGGTCTATATATAGGCTGTGACGAGCTTGGTCCCTCCACTTTTCAGGAGAATATAAAAAAGGATACATAGCTGAGACTAACCCACAGTGTCCAGACTAAGCACACTACATACTTCTGAACCTTAACTCAATGTGTGTTGAGGATTGGAAGTATACGCAGATAAAAGTGCTTATGTCTGGCAATACCGTAGTTAAGTTTCAGCTTTTCCTGTTTGGTATCTCTTCAATATTTCTCTTGGTAAACAATTAATATATATACAGTTTATACAACTTGTCCCTGATAGCTGGCTGTTAGTCCCTGTCACCTGGCTGGCTGTGAGTGGGACAGGAGGGAACAGGTGGGGCACAATGATCAACCCTGTGAAGAAGTAAGAGAGTTAACTTTGCACTGAGGGTGAGGTTAGGAGTTACTGAGGGTATCATGCAGGAAGTGGAGATGAGACAGACAGTGATCGATCCTGGATGTACACAACAACTCTATTGGAACCGTTCACACTTAAACATTATACAGAAAGGTTTTCTAAATATAATACGCTCAAAATGTATTAAGATTGGTAATTAAGTCACTTTTAGGTAGTGATACATTTCACTTATTGTTGCTCATATACGTGTTATTGTGATACATTTCACTTGTTGTTGCTCATATACGTGTTATTATTGGAACACCTACATATAACAATGAACTCTTGTATTATCTGAGACGGATATACAATGAAGCCTTACAGTTACATCCAGCATCGAACACCCTTATACCAACACCACAGTAAGTCAACATTATCTATTAACAGTAATTGAAACAGGGAACAACGGTGACCTCTCTATGTACACAATAATTACTTCACTACCAATAACACACAACTACTACATTTACCAATAACTCAACACTTAACTCTGCTCTCATACTAATTACTTCATGAATCCTTAACTGTCCCCTATTCCCGCATTCCTCTAATCCCCCCCAAGCCTGACCCCTATTCCCGCACCCCCCAAAACCCCCTCCCCCCCTCCCCCCCAAGCCTGTCCCCCTATTCCCACACCTCCTAAACAATAAATGTATGATTTGCTAACCATCTGAATAATAAAATGTGAAGGTCGGCAAATATGCGACTTGGTGTCAAGAAAAAAACATTGCAAACCCATTTTTAAACTCTAGGGTACTTTGTTAAATTGAATGAAAAAATAAATCCTTGGCAAATCGCTTTAAACACTTACAGCCAGAACACAGCGTCTCTCCACTCTACTAAATAACAATAATGGCATCAATGTGTTTGTTTACGGGACAATGTGGCCATCTCTATCTATCTATGGAGTTAACATGTGTAGGAGCGGGAACAACTCAACATAGAATTTTAGCAGCAGACACCTCTAACTAACTAACTAACTAACTAACTAACTGACTGACTGACTGACTGACATATGGACTAACTAACTAACTAACTGACTGACATATGGACTGACTGACATATGGACTAACTAACTAACTAACTAACTAACTGACTGACTGACTGACTGACTGAATGACATATGGACTGACTAACTAACATAATACTACAAGAGAGGTCACTCCCGGTGCTTGGTTGGTTGGCTGGGGCTCTACCACTGCATGTGTTTTGGTCCTGTTGACAACTTGAGGTAGTAACTAATAATAAGACATCATAACTCAGGTGCTGGGAGACTCACGCTAAACCTAAACAATTTCTGACAATTTTTTTTTTTTACGTGGGAATCAAATTATTTCTGTAACTGCACGATGTTGTACAGTTAATTTAGTGGCCTGATGTTTTCTCTATGCTAACACAAATCAACAATGTTTTATACAAAGGGAAAGTTTGTTTTTTGGGGGCATACTTTGGAGGGATCAGAAATTATTATTATTATTTATATTTAGGTAATGGGCTGGAAAGTGTATGGGGATAAAATGCCTATTGTTGTGTTATATATATATATATTTTACTGGTGGTGGTGGGAGGGGGGGGGGGAGTATCCAAACTTGAGTGTAATAAATAATCTGGGACCACGAAACTATGAAGAATATAGTTTACTCTCACAAACAACAACAACAACAACAACAACAACATAACACTTTTTGTATCATCATCATCATCATCATAACATACGCATTTTGTATTGCCACATCTACTGCATGTAATCCCTCAGACAGACAGACAGACAGAAGCTGGGCTAAGCTGTACTCTTCTTATGCCATTAATATCATCATTAAATATATTTCCCGGTAAAATAATTATGGCAAATACAAAAGAAGAAAGGCTCAGGGGATAATACCACGTGATCACAACGTACCCAAAACAAACCAGGATTAGTAGACGACAACACATGTACAGTTGGACACAAGAATCAGTTGCTCCAGATTTAACAACACAAAATTTCCCCTCTTAATTAACATGTGTCGAAGAGGGAGCAACTCAACATAGAATTTTAGCAGCAGACACCTCTAACTAACTAACTAACTGACTGACTGACTGACTGACTGCTATGTGTAACTGATCAATAAATATCATAAAGCAAAAGAAGACAAATTAAGACCATCAAGGCAGACACAAATATCATCAATAAAAGTATAACTGCATGGCCCTTGTTCCTTCACACACACACACACACACAGACACACACACACACACACACAGACACACACACACACACAAACACACACACACACACACACAGACATACACACGCACACATAAACACACACACACACACACACACCTGACCAACACTATAATGTGATGTTATAATATATAGGTTTCAAAACTGTATGGTAATAAATCTTTGGTCTATCATTATGGGTTTTCTTGGCCTTCACGTCCCCACTACAGCGACGCTATAATAATACTGTTGTGACAAGTGCAACCAAAAATCGACCCTTTGTCCCCGGGTTTAAAGCGTATTTTTCACCCTTTATAACTTACTGTCAGTGTAATATTAACACCTGCTCGGCTCGGGGCTCTACATGCCAATATATTAAAAAACAAACAAAAAAAACATCACACTTACTGTACACAATCAATATTATCTTGTAATAAAATGAGCCATATATCGTAAATGCAGTTTAAAAAGTACAAAAAAAGCATATAATATAATAATTCATGGAGGCGAAAAGTGCCACAGCCAGCGGAATAAGTCAAAGTTAAAAAGACAGAATAAAGTTTAAAAATGTATGTGCATAAAAGAACAGTGAGACAAGAAACAAACAAACAAACAAACGAACAGCACCAACAGCATAAAATACAGCACAGACATGCTTAGCACCAACGAAGACATTTTAATCATTTAAACTACCACCTTAAGGGGAGAGTATACTTTTGATAGATTGGAGCACCTTGATTCCTCCAAAGTATGCCAGGAAACAGACCCAGATGAAGAAAAATAATGGTATCCTGTTGCCTGGAATAGTTTGGAGGACTCATAATCTCCAAAAATGTCAAAACTATACCCTCCCCTTAAGGGTGTGTGGGAATAGGGGGACAGGCTTGGCTTGGGGTGGGGTGGGGGGTGCGGGAATAGGGGGACAGGCTTGGGGTGGGGGTGGGTGGGTGGTAGAAAGCCTGTCCCCTATTCCCGCACCCCCTAAAATCCCCCTAAGCCTGTCTCCCTACTTCCGCACCCCCCCAAACCCCCCCAAGCCTGTCCCCTACTCCAGCAACCCCCTAAACAACCCCCCCAAGCCTGTCCCCCTATTCCCGTACCCCCTTTAATTAACTATCTGACAACTGAGTACCCTAATTAATGTTCGCTATAAATGTTTCCAACTGTACAACCACCAACTACGGTATAAAAATTATATTCCTTTTTATAAAACAATAAATTCGTTCGTTTCTAACTAAACTTTCCCTTAATTAATTATATTCCATTTTATAAAACAGTAAATTCGTTTCTTTCCTAACTAAACTTTCCATTAATCAATCATATTACTTTTTAAAAAACAGTAAATTCATTCGTTCCTAACTAAACTTTCCATTAATTTACTGACGAACTCTGGTAAATAATCATTGAGGGGGAATAGCCAGATTGTATAGATACTTTTTTTTTGTTCAGTAGAGTATCTTGATTCCTCGAGAGTTTGTCAGGAAATATAGTCTGGAGGAATCAGTTGCTATAGAGTCAACATTAACATAAAAGTGACATTAAAACTGATATATGTACAGTATAGTACATTTGCTAAAAAAAAATAAATAAATTACAATTCAGTGATAATCTTCGAAAATATCACAATCAAATAATTCACTCAATGTTTGTTAAGACGTAGAGTTCAACATTAATACGTATATTGGACGTTAGCACTAAATGTCCGTGTTGGTAAGTGTCACTATATCATTAAAGCCATCAGTCAAAGAACGATATAGAGATAACGTGACACATCTATCTAAGTCTAAGACAACACTATATATTGTAAACTATCATAACTCCACTATTTTCATAAACACTCACAACATTTTATAGACACGTGTGTAGACTTATACGTAAGGTGTCTATAACCTCTCTTAGTACCCTACCGTATGTCAGGAAAGTTTTGTTATTTTATATTGTTACAGTTTTACCTATACAAGCGGACCACCAGATTATTTATTCACTCCCCCGATACATACATACATTAATTAATTAGCGTGGGAATTAAAGCGTTCTGCCAACACCTGACGTCATTCAAAGGCCCGATTGGGTTAAGCTTTGAAAAGAGACGAGAATATCGTTGAATGAATCTTGAAAATGTTTTTTTTTTTTTTTTTAACATTTGCATGCAACAGGACAAAAATCTTCCGTGCCATTTTATAGACATAAACCCTGGTAATTATACACTTTTTTAATGATCATGTTTAAAAAAATATCCTTTGAGCTCTTTGAGGACAGGCTGAAAGAATTTGGATAACCCAGAGACCAGGAGGTAAAGAGGTAATCTGGATAAAATACTCCATGATTCCCTGCTGATAACTTCACCAAATAGGACTCAATTAGTATTATCGCTTCATTTGTCTACTTACTGTTATTATTATTGATTCTGTTACCATGAGGGTTGTCTCGTCTATATAATGACACTTTTAGCATCATCTGACAACAGTTGTTATAAGAATAAGAAAATACTGCCGTCAGATTTACACATCAGACTTACATACATACATTCATACTTGTCACTGGTCAGAGGTTCAACCAATGAGAAAAAAAAAAAAAAAAAAAAAAAACACACACACACTGGACCAATATTGCACATCATAAAATGAATCTTACAGCTGCCATTATTCACCAAGTTATTTAGTTGATGCTGTACATACTAATCCACAACAACAACATTTCGTCGTCATTACCAGTTGTGGTGAGTGGTCTAAATTTATGGGTGAACCTCTGACATTCAACAACTGATGGTGGATGGATGGATGGATGGATGGATGGAGGTGGTGGTAGAGGGGAGAACAATCTGTACTCTACCTTATATATCTGTACTCTACTTTATATATCTGTACTCTACTTTATATATCTGTACTCTACTTTATATATCTGTACTCTACTTTATATATCTGTACTCTGCTTTATATATCAGTCTGTACTCTGCATTATATATCAGTCTGTACTCTGCATTATATATCAGTCTGTACTCTGCATTATATATCAGTCTGTACTCTGCATTATATATCAGTCTGTACTCTGCTTTATATATCAGTCTGTACTCTGCATTATATATCAGTCTGTACTCTGCATTATATATCAGTCTGTACTCTGCATTATATATCTGTATGTCAAAGTGGAGTGCATGGGAGGAGAATAGAAGGTGAAGAGATTGTCTCACTACCACCACCATCACCACCATCATTATCCGGTGTGTGGGTAACCATTGTGTGGGTCTGTATTCTTAGTTAGACAAACACTGGAATAAGATTAAAATAACTACGAATACAGTGCCCGTTCAGGTCCCCCACACACAAGACACCACCACCACCACCATCACCACCGTCACTGTCCACACACATCCACAACGAGCGACCAACTAACCAAGAACCGGGATTTACCTGAGAACGAGAGGCCCAGGAAGCCAATACCTGACGACCCGCGGCGAGAGAGGAAGTCTTCAGCGCTGGAGGACATACGGGCGTCTTGGATGCGTACGTTGGGGACGGGGGAGAAGGGAGAGAGGGACATGTTGTCGGAGCTTAGCTGGTGTCGCAAGAGTCGCTTCTCCCCCGGGCTGCTGGCCAGGCTTAGGTCGTCCAGCTTGAGTTTGTTGCGTTGCTGTCTGTTGGCGGTTAAAGGGATCATTATTCTGTTTTGTTTTGGGTAAGTGGAAAGTTACTGATTTGATTGGGTATATATATATATTTTTTTTCATTAATCTCACAAGTGGAAGGTTACTGATTCCTGCACACTATTTCAGAGAGCAGCCCATCTCAATATCAGAGTATGGGATCTGTTTTGTTGCAACATTTAGAGGATAACCTCACAAACCAAAATTGGCCCCACCCCACACAAACGACAACAAACCCAACCCACACAAACCAACCCACACAAACCAAAACCCAACCCAACCCACACAAACCAAAACACAACCCAAACTCATAAAAAAAAAGGCCCCACCCCACAGACACCAAAACACAACCCAAACTCACCTAAACCAAAAATAAGTTCTCTCCCCCCCACCCGACCGACCCCTCACGTATCCCACTTACCTGTCGATGTGGTCCAGCATTTCGTGAATGGTCTGGAGGAGGAATGAAAACTGGATGAGGTTGAGGGCTGGACTGACGGTGAGCGGGAGCAGCGAGGGCAAAATCCTGGTGGCCAGCAGGTTCACACTCACACCAAACTTCTTGACACCCAGCATGAGCCTGTAGATGTCTGTGATGGCAGGAGAAGAGAGAGGATGAGAAAGGGTAAATAATAATAATAATAATAATAATAATAATAATAATAATAATAATAATAATAAAGGTGGTTTGCGTGTAAAAACAGACGTCGTTCAATGATATAAATAGGGGATCTGTTTTGCGGCATAGTTTGGAGGAAGCAGAGACCTTCCAATTCACCAAAAAGAAAACCTCCCCTTAAATGTGGTGTTTGGGTGATCCACAGATTTGTTTGTTTACTTTTTATATTGGGGATATAAGGGTTTACTTACTTAATCTTTTTCTCTTCTCTTGTTCTCTATTTACTTTTACTTTCCCTCTCTTCTCTCCATCATTTCAATTTCACAGCCTTTTCTCTTCTTCCTTTTTTTTCTCTACGTATATAATTATGTTTTCTATCTCTCTCTCTCTCTCTCTCTTTCTCTCTCTCTCTCTCTCTCTCTCTCTCTCTCTCTCTCTCTCTCTAGTGTTTTCTCCCACGATTTTACTTCTCTCATTTCATATTTACCTCCTTTTCTCTATTCCATTTCTTCCTCTATAAAAATACTCTCCTCTACCTCCTCCTCCTCCTCCTCCTCCTCCTCCTCCTCCTTCTTCTCCTCCTCCTCCTCCTCCTCGTCCTCCTCCTCCTCTTCCTCTTCCTCCTCGTCGTCGTCCTCTCTAGATAAAACAAGTGGTGAAAGAAGAAGTCTTGAAAACAATAAGGAAAGCTGAGAATAGAACAGTGTACCAACCAGTCATGTCAACTCCATCCCTTCCTTACTTCCACAACAGATATCTTTCCCTCCCTCCCTCTCTCTCTACCTCTCTCCCTCCCTCCCTCTCTCTCTCCCTCTCTCTCTCCCTCTTCCCTTCTTACTTCCACAACAGATATCTTTCCCTCCCTCCCTACCTCTCTCCCTCCCCACCTTATTTCCTCCCTCCCTACCCTTCCCTTACCTCCTCCTCCTCCCTTTTTTCCTTCTTTCATATCCTTCCCTTCTTCCCTCCCTCCCTTCTTTAATAAACCAACATTCTCTTCTTCTCTCCCTCCTTCTCTCAGTTTCATTCAGCTACTTCTTCCATTCCTTTATTTCTTTATTTTTTGTCTCCATAAATTTCTGTTACATTTCCCATTCTTCCTCTCACCACATTTTCACTTTTATTTTCATCCATCTTTACCGAACTCATTTTAATTAAGCAAAAGTAAGGAATCGAGGGCTTAATTAAAAGGGGGGAAGTTTTTGTGTTGGGGTAAATCTGGAGCAACTGAATCCTCCAAACTATTCCAGGCAACAAACAAACAGAACACTATTACTTTTTGCTCTTTTGGTCCTGTTTCCTGGCATATACTTTGGAGGAATCAAGGCACTCCAATGTTGTACCAAAAAAGAATGACCGACCATCTTAATTAAGGAAGAGAATTGGAGATAAACGAGTCCTTCAAATATTACCACGAAACACCACCTATAGGGAAGGAGCTTGTTTCGTGGCAGGGTTAGGAGGAATATGAAGCCTCCAATTTTCAAACACACTCTGCTAACATAAACGTATTCCTACATAAAATTACGATGATTAAAAATGGAGGGTACCCATAGTTTTGACATTTCTGGAGATTATGATTCCTCCAAACTATTTCAGGCAACAGCATAGATACCATTATTTCTCTTCATTTGCATGGGTCTGTTTCCTGGCGTAACACCCAAAAAAACAGAAAGCGGGACCCACATACAGTACTTACAACTAACAACAATTATTATTAACCCTATATTATTATTATTAACTTTACTCATGACACCCAAAGCAAAACAGAAAGCGGGGGAGTTACGTACTTACAACTAACAACAATTATTATTAACCCTTTTATTATTATTATTAACTCTACTCATGACACCTAAAATCAAAACAGAAAGCGGGGGAGTTACGTACTTACAACTAACAACAATAATTATTAACTCTATATTATTATTATTATTAACTTTACTCATGACACCCAAATCAAAACAGAAAGCGGGGGAGTTACGTACTTACAACCTTGACAATGACATCCGCGTCCTGCAACTTCACGTCAGCCAGGATGGGCAGGACGTCGTCGATGATAGCAGTCCTTTCTAACTTATCCAGGATCCTCTCAATGCAGCCTAGGACGGTGAGGCAGAGGGACACGTCTGATGGGGTCTTCTCGTAGATGGCTTTGGTGCGGGGCAGGACTGTCTTCTTGATGGCATCCTCGTCTAGGTACTCAGAGGCATTGCTTGCTGCCACTACTGCTGCTACCTGTGTGGGATGGCAGAGAGGGAGTGTTGTTGTTGGGAGGAGTGGAATGAGGAGATAGGAGGAGAAGTAGAGGGTGAGAGAGGGAGTGGAAGAGGTGGTGAAGGGAGAAAGATGGATTGATTGATATTAGGCGCCGCAACAGCGAGGTCATATAGCACCAGAAAAAGGTGATACAGAGGTGAGACAGCAAACAGGAATGAAATAGAAAGAAAAGAGGGACAGTTGAAGAAACTATAAGCTAGTGGCTGGGGCCTTCAATAATCTCGACCCAAATATATATATAGCGTTTACCTTCCTACTCTTTTTTTTCTTAGTCTTAGATGGTTTATAGTTTCCATATTACACTACCAACCTTCCTTCTCTTTTTCTCACATTTCCATTGCTCGGTTTCCAAATTTAGGCAACAGTACAGTAGCCTTCCTTCCCCTCATGCTGGAGTTTGAGTCAGGAAGCATCTCCCCCTCCAACCAACCAACCAACCAACCAGCCAACCTTCTTTCTCCTATACTTGCAAATTCATCAAGCATTTTCTCTTCCCTTCCCTTCCATTTTTCTTCGGTTTTATATAGCACCTCCCTCCCTTCCACTATCAGCTTTTCCCCTCCCTTTCCTCCCAGTTGTACAGTCGGTCTCAGGAATTCGTATACACCATGCACTGTGACATCAAGGGTTAGTTACAGCTAATATAACATGTAGTTCACTAATTTTCTAACATTAATCTCTTTTAGTAATGTTATTTGGCTAATACTTGAATCTATCAGCAGAACAAAAAAAAAAAAAAAACACTTAACCGAATAATGCTCTTTGTACGAATTCCTGATGTCAACTGTACACTCGTTATACGTAATCCCTGATCAGAGACGAACGGCAGACACAACACACACATACCCTGCATTCGAACTCAGCCTCTATAGATGTACTGCATGGGTGGGGAAATGAGCAATACCAGGCGATTCGAAGCTTTATGCTCCTCACATGCACTCTGGTCAGAAATTATGTATCACGACTGTACATAGAAACTCCCTTCCAGAATCACCCTCATGTCTGTCTGTCTCTCTTTTCTCTTCCAGTTTTACACACCACGGGTCCCCTTCCATAACCACCCTCAGTTTTCCCCTCCCTCTTTCCAGTTTTAGATGGCAGTTCCCTTCCCCTTCCAATCATTCTCTGGCCAGTTTTAGACTTCAGCAAGCACCCTTCCTTCATTTCCCCAACCTCCCGACCTACCTAATCACTCTTCCCACTCGTTTATCAGCCTCCCCTATTCCTCCCTAGCTCCTCCCCCCAACACACACACACAACATCCACCAAGCACCCACTTTCACTATCTACCTATCTACTTTCAGACTCAAATCCCCCCCATCTACCTACCTACCTACCTACCTACCCACCTACATACTTACCTACCTGAACACTCCTGCCATTCATTCATTCATTCATTCCTCTCCTTCTCAACCCAGCATCCCATCCCATTCATCTACTTAGCTTCCCTATACCTACCTACCTTCATCCTTTCATCACCATCCTCCCTCCTCCTTCCTCCTTCTCTCTCCCTGACTGCTACCCACATCTTTTCATCACTATCCCTCACCTCACCAACGTGTAATCACTAATCATCTACCCACCTACAAGCACTAATCACCCATCCACATACAAACACGAATCACCCACGTACAATACAAACAAACACTAACCACCCCACCCACGTACAAACATACACACTAATCGCCCCACCCCACCCACGTACAAACATACATACACACCCTAACCATCCCACCCCACCCACGTACAAACATACACACCCACCCTAATCACCCCACTTATTCACCCACATACCTGGACCTGCACGGTGGATGACTCAAGACCAGAATACACAATGGGTAAGATGTCTGTAGCCACGTCTTCCTGTGGTGTTTTCTCCAATATAATGTGTATGTTTTCCAGCAGGGTCCACCGAGGCTTGGATACTCTTGGGTAAGTTGAACACCACCCCTGCGTCACGAGAGAAAAGGAGGCAAGGGTTAATAATATAAGTAAAGGGGTTCGATTTCATGTAAGGGGGAGCGGATATAATTGTTTTTTTTTTTAGGGGTTTGTTTTTATGTAAGGGGGAGGGAATTATTATTATTATTATTATTTTTTTTTTTTGAGGTTTGTGAATATTGAAGGAGCTTGTTTCGTGGCAATAGACAGGAGGAATCAGAAGCCACCAAATCTCTTACACGAACAGCACAGGGTCCCTCAAGGTGTCTCTCTCTCTCTCCTCTCTCTCTCACACACACACACACAAATGATCTCCCCCCACCCCTGTCACTCATTAAATTCATCAAGCAACAATGTTTTTTTTTTTTGTACTGACATTAAAAGTTGAGTACATGACTAAATGAATGAGAGAGCGAGGGAGCAAATGAATGAGTGGTGAGGGTGAATCAAATATCAGGAGTGTAAACAAACCCTTGCTTTCATTACCAGTTAATTAATCACGAGGTGGATGGATGGGATGAGTGAGTGAGGGAGATGGCAAGAGCTTATAGTCTGCCACCACAACCATTACTACTACTACTACTACTACTACCACCATCACCACTACTATTATTACTACTACTACATACTACTACCTACTACTACTACAACCATTTCTACTACTACTTCTACTACTACTACCATCACCAATACTACCACCACCATCACCACTACTATTATTACTACTTCTACTACTACTATTTTTACTACCACAACAACAACCACTATTACTACTACTACTACTACCAAAGCTTAGAAAGGGATATACTTCCATGGAATTGAAGCCTGCCGGATCTTCCTGTCTCTGCACACACACCACACACACACCACACACACACACACACACACACACTTTGAGCTCGTGGATTCTAGACTAGCTATCACTCGTGTGTGTGTGTGTGTGTGTGTGTGTGTGTGTGTGTGTGTGTGTGTGTGTGTGTGAGAGAGAGAGAGAGAGAGAGAGAGAGAGAGGAGAGAGAGAGAGAGAGAGAGAGGAGAGAGAGAGAGAGAGAGAGACGAGAGAGAGAGAGAGAGAGAGAGAGAGAGAAGCACACACACACACACAAGCAGACACAACTGATAGCAACATGACACCAGATTCCACTTTTCCCACCCACCCACTCTCCCTCCCCTCCCCCTCCCCTCCACTCTCCCTCCCTCCCTCCCTCCCTCCCTCTCCACTCTCATTTTTTACTCTCACCTTTTCACTTTGTCCTTCCCTTCCCCCATTTCTCCATTTTCTCTCTCCTCTCTTTTATTTCAGTCCACGTGTCTGGCCATTCACGCTCTCTCTCTCTCTCTCTCTCTCTCTCTCTCTCTCATAAAATACTTCTAAAATAATTTGTATTTCCAGCATAGAGGAGGAGTAGGTGAGACAGACAGACAGACAGACAGACATACAGACATGTGTATCTTTGAGGATCAACTAAACATGTCATCAAGTGAAGGAATGTATGTATGTATTGTATGTATGTATGTATGTATGTATGTATGTATGTATGTGTTCACGTTTTAAAATAATCTGTAACATACCGACCAAAATATTCTGCCACCACTGGTTAAGGGGGTGCGGGAGTAGGGGACAGGCTTGAAGGGGTTTGGGGTCCCCCAAATACTGTATGTAATCTACAATATACAGGGTGTATCACCACGTATAGTATTAACTTACACCAGAGATACAAAAATATACACATCAAAAAAACGTGTTGGTACTGTGCCAACTCCCGCCGGTGAACGACTCACTCACCGACTCACTGACTGACGCTAACGGGTATAAAAGTTAGAGTGAGTGTAAAATGGGAGTTTCAATGTTGCAAAAAATAACATAAATATATAACTAAAACAATCAGAGTTATCAACACTCCATGTGCACTCACTCACTCACACCACTCAGAATATATATATATATATATATATATATATATATATATATATATATATATATATATATATATTGGTTAGAAGGAATAGTAGCCATCATTTTGCCAACAATTGAATCTCCCCTTAAATTAAATGCACAGAAAGGCCCCAACATTATATTTTCCTTTTTAGTTTATTTTCTTGCCTCTCTCTCTCTCTCTCTCTCTCTCTCTCTCTCTCTCTCTCTCTCTCTCTCTCTCTCTCTCTCTCTCTCTCTGTGTGTATGTGAGTGTGTTTTATTTTTTACATTATTTTTACCCTCTCTGTATGTGTGTGTGTGTGTTTTATTTTTTATTATTATTTTTACTCTCTGTACGATTTTTTTTTTTTTTTTTTTTGTACCCTCCCTCCTCACCTGAAATGCGGCAATATGATGTTTTCGTATTCGTCTGTGGATATGTCTGCGATGAGTTGAAGGATGGGTTGTAGGACGGCCGCCAACACCTCCTGCGTCCTCATCTCCTGTTGCAGCGACGGCCACACGTGTAAGAACCACAATTTCTGAAAGGCAGAGGGGAGAAAAAAAAAGAGGCGGTGAAATTAGGGATACTTTTTTAATGAACGAGTTTTGTGAGTGCGGGGGAAAACATGGGAAAATTTAGGGACACTTAATAACGAGTTTTGGAGGGCGGGGAAAACATGGGGAAAATTTAGGGACACTTAATAATGAGTCTTAGAGGGCGGGGAAAAAAAAAGAGGGACACTTATAACGAGTCTTAGAGGGCGGGGAAAAAAAAAGGGGAAAAAAAAAGGGGGGGAAATTTGATTAGAATACAGTTCGTTGTCACTTGAAACGAGATTTTTTTTTTTTTTTTTGGGGGGGGGGGGGGTTACCACAACTTCTGTAGACGGAGAAAAAGTGTAACTGTAGATAAGAATCGATGTTTTTGTAGTTATTTGAGAGAGAGAGAGAGAAAGAGAGAGAGAGAGAGAGAAAGAAAGAGAGAACGCTACAAAAAATAATGACGGTAAGAAAAATAGCCACCCTGTTTATAAAGGAGCTAACCGGAAAGAAAAAAAAACAAAAAACAAAAAACACACATTAAAAATAAAGTTAAAAAAAGGAAAAAAAACCCAAAAAAAACTAAAAGGTTGGGAGGGAAAGAGAGACAGACAGACGGTCGCTTAAAATATATTCTTCTGGAAATCTGTTTCAGTGTGTAGGGAATGTGACGGTGAAATGTATGTATGTACCAGAAATGGCTTTTACTCAGTGCACATAGAAAATATTTTAGTCAATATACACTCACTCACTCCTTCATACATACAGGTGGTGAGTGTATATGTATATGCTCCATGTAACATACACCCATGTATTGTAATATGTACACACACATCCTTACAGATATTAACGACACATACACATACA